>KZ807884.1:274964-313984 GCA_000696205.2 Oncopeltus fasciatus | reverse complement strand
TTAACCTTTTTAAGAACTGATCGACTAATTTTCAATGTCTTGTATCGCTTAAAAAGGTTAAATCAAAAATCAATAATTAAATTAAAAGAAGATTCGTTATATGAGTCAAAAGAATACCAATTAACTGGTCCTTTAATTAGTTCAGATGAACGATCAGATTAGCTAAGAACTGTATCGAGGATATTTTGGTGATGGAAAAAGTTGAAGAGAGGGAGCACAGGTCGTAAGTACCCTACTAACGATAAATTGTAATCCTTTAAAAATTTTAGTTCGATATCCCTTATTTATTAATTAAAATATATATGCGGATGATATTCCTTTAGGGCATTTTTGACTAAATTATACTGAGAAAATGTATGCAGGAGTAGGGTAATAAAAATAATATAAATAAACTGATGAGCACTTTAAGTGTAAAAACTCAATTCAAATTAATTTCATTCAACCATGCTTTCTGTATATATCTATATAAAGAGACACCAATAAAACTAAATAATTAGAATGAATGCCAGAAGAATAAATATTAATCTAAAAAATCCCTATAATTAAGTAATATGTTTTTATTAATTTGAATCTCACAGGGAGCTAGAAAAAACTCTAATCTCTATCTCAGCCGGGGAGGTAAAGTTTTTTTTCAAAACCTTTTTGGAGGTTTTTGTACGATTCAAATTAATAATGAAATGTGGGATTATATTACCACAATTATCATCATGATTTAATATGTATTTACATTTACGAGTAGTTCGTATACTTCTAACTCAGAGTTATACTTCTTAGACTTCTTAGAGAAACTAATAAAGCTCCATGCAGAATTATTATATTTTACAACATTAATACTACAGAAGGAAGGCGTTCGACTAAAATTTGTTCTAGAGTAGGAACGGCTTTTAGATATTTGCTTTACAGAAAGTCATTCAAAAAAAAATAAAATAAAATAAAGGGATCGTCTTATCACTTTCTTCATAAATAATACACTGATTCTTTCATTTAACAAAGTTAAAATATATGTTTTAAGCCTATTTTCATTCCGTTAATGCGCATTCATTATAATTTCTCGAATGAAAAATGTTTCAGGTAAACGCCTCTCATACAACCAAATTTTCTAGGTGATAGATAGTAAGATTTATTCATACGTTTCGAAGTACCGCTTTACTTTTTGTTACTATCCTATTTATTAATTACATTCTGTTATGTTTAATATTTTTGAATTTGATTACATACAAGAATTAAGTGCGGAAAAAAAATTTTAAATAAGGGGAGAATGGGTCCAGATATACCACTCTAACTATTATTAAATGCCAGTCCGAAGGCCATCTTTATTTAAGTCGGCGGGAAAGATAGTAGGAGTTATGGTTGGAGGACAAGGCCTGCTAAGGCACACAAAGGTTTGTGTGGTAAAGGGACTCGAGAAAAGTGAGAAGCGATAGGAAATGTCATGGACTGAAGAGTTATTGAAGCCATTAATTCCATGGTGAGTGAGAGAGTTAGACACGTAAAAGGGAGTATCTTTGATTATTGTGAGGATTCTGAATTGATCTCCACCTTGTCACCAGAATGGTCGCAATAAAAACTTGCACAGCGTTAGCTGCTAAAACTAGCACCATTGCTAGATACTTTAAAAATGTGCTATTAGTTTTTCGGAAGCAATTTTAGAGTGGGAGAGTGAATATAGGACTGCTGTCATCTGCAAATAGAGCCAGGAGAGAACTTGAGTGGGTTGGTTGGGTTGTCAGCAGTGAATAGGATAGGCCCAAGCACACTTGAGGAACTCCCCCTTTCAATTGGTGGTATTTCGAGTAATCCAATTCTGCCGGGCCCTAAGGAAGCAGTTGGATAAGAAGAACTTAAGGATCAGAACGCTTTACTAGGAAATATGGTCTTGATCTTAAACGAAATACCACGGTTCCATGCAATAAAAGCCTCAGAAAATTTCTCTGAAGAAGAGAAAATATGTTTTCGGAATATTGGCTTAGACTAAATTATTTGTACATGATTATTTTACGAAAATCCTGAATTATCTACTAACTCTGTTCATATATATTGCCTGGACTCGCTTTAGCATCCACTATTTTTAAAATTATGAAACAAATTAAATATTTAAGTTTCTTTTTGCAAAAAGTTGGAAGAGTAATTGAGGCTGAAATGGGTTTGGGAGGAAGGGGATTGAGTGGAAGACCAAAATTAACAATCTTAATATCTTGGTTCCATTAGAGTTATTTAAAAATTTTACAAAAACATACATTACTACTTGTGAAAATGCTTATAAGGTAAGAAATTTAAAAATATAATTACAACTGCTTAATGCTTCTCCCAAATTACCTTTCTGGCCAGTCTAGTGTAAACTTTAGTAACCATACCTTTTATGCCCATTGTTCTCTCTGGTATGTAAATTAAATTCCAAATTTAATCTTATGAATATCCATCTTTAATGAAACTCCTCTGTAATGGGTTTTATCATATTTTTATTTTAATATCTTAAGTAACTGATTCATCAGTATAAAGAATAATTAAGATAAGATGATTTCAAGCCAGAACTTTTTATAAAAAACTAACAATGATAACTACCAAATATGAAATTTCATTTTTTTTTTTGTTATAATTATTCATAATAACCGCCTACTTACATATGCATATGCACACACACCACTATACTACTTTTTGAAGCTCTGATTTGTGGAAAACACGATGTTTTATTCCTTTAAAAAAAATTGTAATTAAATTTTACATGATTGTGCCATTGTTCTTCCTTCCATGGATCAAAAAGGAAAGCAAAAATAATGCTTTAATAAGTTAAAATAACAGGCAGCTAAAACTAGCTTAATATTTAAACTTCTAAAATTAAAAATAATATANGTGTTTTATATAGAGTCAGTTTATTCTCTGTTGTGAGCTTTGAACGCCTGTTTATTAGTCTGTATAAGAGTCCGTAGCGCCTGTTGAGTTCTTGTCGTTTGATTTTTATATGTTGGCTCCAATTAAGTCGTGAGTCAAGGTGGAACCCAAGGTAACGGACTGAATCAAGGAGGGGTATAGGTATACTATTAAATGTGACATTAGAGGGGGAATCTTTTCTTAGTTGAAAATTTACCTGTACGCATTTGGACTCATTTATCTTAATTCTCCATTTGCTACACCAGTGCTGAATGGCATCTAGGTGGTTTTGTAGAATATTGGAAGCGGTTTTAGGATCAGGATGGGAAGTGAGGATCGCTTTGTCATCTGCAAATAGGGCCAGTAGGGTATTAGGATGGGTGGGGATGTCCGCAGTGTAAAGGGTGAAAAGGATAGGTCCAAGCACACTGCCCTGTGGAACGCCCGCTTTCACAGGGAAGTATTCGGAGTAATCTGATCCTTGCCGGACCCTAAAGAATCGGTTAGAGAGATAAGATTTAAGGATTAGATATATGGTACTTGGGAATATGGACTTGAGCTTATATAATAGTCCAGAATGCCATACTCGGTCAAATGCTTGAGTGACGTCCAAGAATGCGGTATGTAAATTAAATTCCAAATTTAATCTTATGAATATCCATCTTTAATGAAACTCCTCTGTAATGGGTTTTATCATATTTTTATTTTAATATCTTAAGTAACTGATTCATCAGTATAAAGAATAATTAAGATAAGATGATTTCAAGCCAGAACTTTTTATAAAAAACTAACAATGATAACTACCAAATATGAAATTTCATTTTTTTTTTTGTTATAATTATTCATAATAACCGCCTACTTACATATGCATATGCACACACACCACTATACTACTTTTTGAAGCTCTGATTTGTGGAAAACACGATGTTTTATTCCTTTAAAAAAAATTGTAATTAAATTTTACATGATTGTGCCATTGTTCTTCCTTTCATGGATCAAAAAGGAAAGCAAAAATAATGCTTTAATAAGTTAAAATAACAGGCAGCTAAAACTAGCTTAATATTTAAACTTCTAAAATTAAAAATAATATAATTTATTTGTTTATTTGTTACTTTTAAATTGATTCTTGATAACATCATATTTGTCACTTATACAGATTTTGATAGATATAATTTTAGTTTATTTATACATAAAATTCTTTATATATTTTTTATTTTTAAAATTTGCCCTAAGGTTGAGGAAGAGCCACAAAAACCAGCACCACCCCAGTTGCCTCCAAAGCCCAGCCTGCTTGATGAAAAAAGGAGCTTATTGAAGAGCAATCGTTCCAACAGTTTTGATGTGTCATTACTTCCTGAAGAAAAACTAAATGCTGATCCTGGTTCCAAGGGGAACTGGTTCCTTCGTCGGCATATGCCATTAGCTGGAAAAAAACAAGAAGATGTTCCAGCCCATGGGACAAAGCCTAAACCTCTTGACAGAAAGTCAGGAAGCCTTAAAACTATGGCTGAACAAGAAAAAGAAAAACGTAGCAAAGATAAAGTTGTATGGGACAAGCCTTCAGGTTCAGTTGTTGATCCTCAGGTTATAGGGAGTGCAATAGAAGTATTTTTAACCAAGAGAACTGGAGACACTCCTTCTCAATCCACAGAAAACTTAAAGAAATTGGATCCAAAGAAATCAGTCTGGCAATCTGGGGATCCTAAAGAATCAGATGATGAAGTCTCTTGTGAAAACTCTATCTGCTCCACTTTGAAAGATTTGTTTGTGAAATAGCTATAAATATTACCCATAATTATTTATGGGTCAATATTCATTGATATAGGAGTCACTATGTTTTATGTCTATTGAAATGTGCAGAAATGCAGTCAATAAAATAAAATTAAACTTACATGTTTAATCAATTCAATACTACAAAATTAGGAAAAGTCATGATCAATAAAAAATACAGTTTACAAGAACTTATCTACAACATAATCAATTAAATATCAGTTATGTAATGATTTATTTTAAACATAAAATAGTTATATGAAACATAAAATAGGTTGTGATATGTAATTAGTTATTCCTCTTAGTAACAGTGAGCTTTGAAGTAACATTAAGTTACTTTTGAAAATAAGAGGAGAAAATTCCATAATTCATAATTTGTTGTAGTACTTATTCAGGAAAGCAGCTTTTGGTATTGCTGATTATTAGAGCCAATTCCCATTATATAATTAATGGTTAAAGTATTTAACAATTAATCAAAATAGTGAAAATTAATAAATAAATAATGTCAATTACATAAAAACACAAAAATAACAATACATTAATTATAGTTATAAATGTAATATACATGAATTCTAATATTTAAAAAAAACAAAATTATTAATATATTATGGGAAAGACAACAAGGATTTTTATTAACACTTAATTAGGAGCTCTTTATCATTCTATAAGCATAACAATATTTGAAAATTAATGAAGACACTCTTCACAGTATTCATCTTCAATTGAAATTATTAATTCTCACTTTAAATTTATACAGGAATTCCAGATTTTTATATTTATAATTATAATTAATGTTATTCATAGTTATGTTTAGATTAAAGTATAATTGATATTTTAATTTTTGTTACACGTAATTGGTAAATACAACATACACAAAAAGTTACTACTGCTATTAAAAGTTAAAAATACTGCTCAGATTGTTAATTTTATAAGGGCTATCTTCTCTAATGATGGGGTCATTCATGCTGAATGCTGTCTTGCTGAATAAAGACTAAAAAAATTCAACAATTTGGTTAATTATTATATCTTATAACATACATTACTGCATGTATTTTAATGATTACTGCAGGTGCTAAGAAGTTCTGAGCTTTCAAAGTGTTTTTTACACAAATGACTGAAAATAACTGAAACACTACATTTATAAGTTTTTATTTATTTTTAAGATAAGCAATGTTTTTTTTTCGCTATTGTGAAGATGTGTATGAATGCATAACTCAATTTGTTAAATAGAGAAAAAGTAATTTTGCTGTAAATTTTGACAATTATTTAGATTTTTTTTTTCTTTCAATAAATTTGTCAGGATATCTCTTAGAATTAGATTTTTGATTTTGTGAAAGTATTTACCAAAGAGGGTAACAAGAAATCATATGATTTATAAATTTAATTAAATAGAATATGAATGGAAAAATTTGAGTACTTGGCATTAAACATTTTATTATAATCATTTATATTCCATAATGATTCAATAAATACAATCTTCTTTTGTTAATATAATTTTAGAAAAATCCTGCAAAATATGATAAGTGATATAACCCCAAAGTTTTTTGTATTAGACTGTCAGTTCTTCTCAAAATTCATTAAGTCAGAAAATCATTTGCTGAATAGACTTTTCATGTTAAATCTGATGAATATCCATAAAAATAGGTATTGAAGTATTGGTAGAACATAAATAGTTTTTTTTTGTTTTTTTTATTGGTGTTTTTCATTTTTAGTTTGTGAATCTTATTCAACTATCTTTTATTAAATATAACTATGGTCAGTAGTGTGGTGACGAAAAGAAAACTTCTCTATAGAAAATATTAATTAGATGCAACTTTATATTCAGTATAATTAGATGCCACATTTAATTTCACTGATTTAATTAGAATTAGTGGAGTTTAAAAGTAGATGTTTTTTTGTTGGGATTCTGTCAATCTTCTTCAACCTTGACCGAAGCCCAACAAAAAAAATCTACAAGTGGAATTTAAATTTCGATGGAGTTTGATATTTCTCAAAATTCATACTCTGTCTTGAAAAGCTTATTCTGGAAGTTCTTTAGTTTTGATGTAAAATCTTAGAAGCAGCAGCAAAATAATGCAAAATTATTTCACTGGATTAATGTTTTATATATTAATAGGTTTTTAATTGGTTTTATATATAATATAAATGTAATAAAAGAATGAGAATAAAGAATGAGCCAGGATAATAAAGGACTATATTCGCAGGAAGACTTTCAATCAGCGAATGTATTGTCTGAGAATATCGGAATTATTTTGATTAGATGCAGTTGATTATAGATAATTTTTGGATAAATTTAATCACAGTAGTACTGATCCCAAAAATGATCCTAATTGTAACTCAGTGTTACTAATATTTCAATATTGTTGTTGTTAAATTATTGATGTTTACCATGAGTTCCATCACTCATGAAAAATATTAGATGTTGTAATGTAGTGTACATTCAGTTAATGAAAATACACCCCGAAAGGGTGTTTTTTGATTTCATAAAAGAATAATGTAAAAATATAGTCAACAATTTGCTTAGTGAATTTTTGAATCATGATGTATATTATTTTATTTGAGGACTTTAAAGATCCTGTGGTAAAACAATTTTATGGAACAGACTATGTTAAAAGCTCTAGATAAATGTATTTTGAAATTTTTTTAATATGTTATTAAATGAAATAGATCACCAGCAGCTATTAATAAATGATTAACAAGAATTCATTACATAACCTTTAAAAACTGTTCTCTGGATGTCCTATACGAAACGAGTTTCATTACTAAATTATCACCTGTTAATGTCAAGGAATTTATAATTACTTATGCTAAAAATTTATGAATATGAAAAGTTTCTTAGCTGTTATAGTTCTGATCTGCTTGGGGTTGTGGAATTTATTCTTGTGGACTTATATCCACTCATTAATTATACAAATATTGACATAAAATTAATTGCTTATGATAAAATAAAAAAATTTTGTTTGTAATTTTATTCTAGAGTGACGATTTGGTTCATATTGAAGTAACAATATTTTAACTTTTTTGGTTTAAAGCTAAGATAGCAGGGGGAAAGAGGGAAAAAAACTACTATTTTAATACAAAATATTGAACTTTGAAAATAATTTTTATAATTCTTCATAATTCTCATTGATCGAAGCATCTTGTTAAAAAATACTGTTACCACAATCAAGCATATATTAATAGATTTGATATTTTAAATCCTCTAAATTCTGTAATTTTGGTTAGTTATTAACTATAGAAATGATCTCTTCTTTGAAAACCCATGTTGAGGTTACATTTTCCATGCTTATCTTAAGGAGACTTCAGCAAATATTATATTATATTATATAGTCCTACACAGATATCACACTTGTAATAATACAAAATACAGTTTTCATGGACAATTCTGTTTATTGCACCAATTGAGCGCTGTAAGTAGCTTAGCAAACTATTTTTGTGTGTGTATGAAAAAATAATTATAAAGTGGTTTTACTTCTGGTGGTAATTCTCTTATTTTTATTTTATTTTTTTATTTTTATTTTTTTTTTATTTTTTCAATTTTCTTGCTCAAAAATTGTTAAATACAAGCCCTTTTTTGTGTTAATTTATTGATCATGAATAAATACAGAAAAATCCCAACAGAGTTTGCAGCATACATTAAAAACTTTTTTTCATACACTTTCAAAACTTCTATATTCCTTCTTCAAAGGCTTATTTTTAAAAACTTAATATATTTTAGGTTATTCTCATTTTTTTTCTTTTGAGAGATACTATGTAAGTGTTGTCCCTCACATCATTCATCATTTAAATCTATTATTGAATTCCTACTGTTTTACTTCTATCTAAATCCCATTGCTTTTACTAAGATATATGAAAATCATAATGATTTACAAAGAGATTAAAAGTAAATTAGTAATGACAGTCTTTTACAAAGTGATTAAAAGTAAATAAGTAAAGACATTTTTTTTTTTATAATCTGAAGAAAGATTTTAATTTGATTAATTTCGTAATTTTGATATCGTAATTTTCTCAAATTAAAGCTTAAACAGATGCATGTTCAAAGCAATGATTTTCTATTAACATATACTATGAGGATTAATTAACACACATTTTTTTTTGTTTTTTAAAATGTTTTAGGTGAAAGACTGCCCTAGCCAATAACTCAGATACAGGATTTTTAAATACTGAAGAAAACAATTTTTTTTGTAACAAAAATATTGAGTGAATTTTTTTTTTTTTAATTCAACTATTATGTTAATAGCTTCTAAAAATTCTTCATTAAATCTGAAAAACTTCAATAAGTATAATAATATTTGCTTAAAATTTTAATTAATCCATAAATTTATTTTAATTATTGAATCAAATTTACAATAAAAAATAAAATCTGTAATTACTGTTTAGAAGATAATTTGATAAAGGATTAAATAAAGAAGGGGTGAAATGTAATACAGAAACAAGCAGCATGGATGGATCACTGCAGCTTTCCTTTATCTCTTCAGTTAATGATTAACTTACAAAACTATTCATAGGTTTATCCAACACATTTCTAAGCTGTGGAAAAAGAGAACACCCTTAGGCACATTAAATATGTGAAGTGAATTATAAAATAATAATGAATTAGATAATTTTCAGGGTCTGGAATATAATGGAAACAAGACTTATTTCCATCAAGTAATCTTTTTTTTTTTTTTTTCAATTTCTCAAAAAACAAAGTACTACATTTGATAATAATACACTTAGTCAGAGAAGGGAAGATACAGCTATTCTGGAAGGAAACTAATAAGGAAATGTTGAGATCTTTTATTCAAATAAGGTTATGAGATACAGCCTGAAACTTGTCACTTTAAATAAACTTTGTGCCCAACCCAGTTTCTAAAAAAAAAAAAAAAATTGCCTCTATAACTTTGTCAAGACCAGCTAACTTATACTAATTAACAAATACTGAGTTTCGACTCAGTATCTAAGGCTACCAATTAGGATTAACTGTCATAGATTGATTCAGGCACTCTCTTATTTGAATTCCTTTAGCCAATCCCCTTAAGATGGCTGTGCAAGCCAGCCTCCAGCTCAAAATTAAAACCCTTTACTCTTCTCATAAAATGAATTTTATTATTTTTTAATAATATGAGAACCATCACAATTTGCTTGTATTGTCCACAATTAGGATAAAATAAAATAAAATATTGATGTGATTGGATATGTATTTATTCAATATGAATACTGAATATTTAAACATAATTTCTTACTTTTTTTTGTGGGGGGGGGGAGAGAATTAAATGTCTCCCATGAAATATTAATTATAATATATTTAGAAAAACGTAATGTAAAACTTAATACAGTAGCTGAAACTACTGAAAGAGTATTCTGTCTAATAATATCTCCCCCTCAAAA
Organism: Oncopeltus fasciatus; assembly: GCA_000696205.2. Taxonomy (NCBI): domain Eukaryota; kingdom Metazoa; phylum Arthropoda; class Insecta; order Hemiptera; family Lygaeidae; genus Oncopeltus; species Oncopeltus fasciatus. Next base: position 303,976 of record KZ807884.1, on the reverse strand, counting down.
CCCCTGACCTGTGTCCCTCGGCCATTATTAATAAAGGACATTGTGCTAATTTGATAAATTAGATTCTCCTTATAATTCAATGGAAAATTAACAATAGATTTATATATTATTCTGAAAAATTAAATTTCATATTTATTCCTTCAAGTGAGGTACACTATTTTTTTGGAAGGATTGTTTTAAAAACTGAAAAATTTTTAATGAGTCTACATAAATATAGATTTAACGTAATTAACTTCAAAATATGAGAAAATGTTAACTACAATAAAGGAATAAATATCCAGTGTGATTCAGTCAGAAAAATGTCATTCCCTTGAATGAAAAATAACCTGTTTTAAAGGACTAAACCCCAGAATTTCAAATATTAGTTCTTATGTGTATCAAATATTGACATTTATCATAATAAAATTTTTTTTTTCATGTGCGTCGACTCCTGAGGTCATTGGCGCAGAAGTTTTGTTGTTGTGAATAATAATTTCATATTTGAGTTTTAAACATATTTTATAGAAGGGCGAAAAATGAATATTTTGTAAATGGCTGGAGCCATTCTCTACCAAATCTTACCAAAATTTATGTATTTCTTCAACTCACAAATCCTCATGAACATCAAAAATTGAATCATCGTGATTTAAACAACAAAAGTCTTACTTACAGAAATTTGATTAATTTGCTGTATGCTATATATGAAAAATTTCTATAGGGACATTAAAACATAATAATCTGTTAATACCTTAAAAATAAAAAAATCAAGATTAGAATACTGAAATTATGGTAGAGTGATAAATTACCTTCTATGTAGTTGACTAATACATCAAAGGCAACATCATGATGCATATCACACATACGCTTTGATCACTTTGACTGAAAAAAACAAAAAAACAAAAAAAAAACTAAATGATAATTTCCAAATTCAAGGCCCTTGCTGATTGTTTTTGTAAATGTTGCTCCATTTAAGAAATCATCTGATATCAACTATAAAACTATTATAATAGCTAATACTATCTCAAAAGTTAACATTTATACTTTTCTTATGATAATATTAAGGTCATAATTGCATTACATATATATTTGCCTTCTTCAGGAAGAATTGGAAATTAACTCAATAAATACAAGTTTATTTCTATTTTGTCACTAAACAAGGATTTTTTTCCCAAAAAATGTATTTTCTTTGCATATTTTATACTTTTATCTATCCTCTTGTTTCTATTATATTTATATTCATTGCAGCTGTGAGTGTTTCATTTTAACTGATTATTAGGGTTAAGAAATGAAGGTCTGACAATTCTTGGCTGAGCTTTGGTGCTGTCTTCTCAGTATTACACTGGAACAGTTGGTAACTTAAATTTGTGGTAAAATTTTGTTCATGATTAATGTTTAGCCTTCACTGAAAGTTGTTTTTTAGTTTATATTACACTGCTGATTAATGCAACTTATTAATTTTGTATTACAGTTAAAAGCCAAATAAACTTTAAGTTAAAAATAATTCCACCTTTATTTTACAAGCTTAAATTTATCTTCTGCACAACAATGTGCAATGGATATTGCAAGATACAATGATCTTGTGTAATGCATCTTATATGTCAATATATATTGTGTATCTTTGATTAGTGAGGCAAATTTTCCCATACCTTCTTCTGAAATAGCAGTTCTCTTTTACTGTGTTAGTTTTCACAGCAGAAAGAATCAAAACTATATATAAAATAATAAAACTCTAATAAAATAAAACATTTTACTTGGGAAAAATATATAATTTTTTTTGGCAGTGGGCTTACATGATTTTAACTGTTTGAAAATATTCTATAAATATGGAATAATTTAATTTAATTCCTTATGTACAAGATGCTTTAAGGCCATACTTGTTTCCAAATCCCTATATACTGTTCATTTATATGGAATTCAATTCATCCTTATCAGTTATTAATCCCAAACTTTCTAAGATAAATTATTTTCCGCTTCACTCCTATCAATACTTTAGGTTTTAAAGCAGATAGTAGATCCAGGCCTACAATTAAGCAAGTCACATGAGATATTGATTTTAGACTAGTTTATCAATGGCTTAGTGTATGACTTGTAATGTCACTATTCCCTTTCAAACTGACAGTCTTGGAGGAAGGGACTATCAATAAGTAACCAAACTATTTTAAACATTCATTGCGCTGGACAGGCCTTTATTTATTGATAAAAGCCAGCAAAGAGTCGGACTAATATCTGCAGTGCATGGCCCACTGGTAGCTTGGGACCCATACCGATTCCTCAGCTATGGTGGTGCTCTCATAGGTTAGAAGTAATCAGATTAGCTCTTCTGGACTGGCATCTATTTGTTTTTCCTATGCTATGATTCTTCTTAAAACTTAATAATTGAGTTCAAAAAATTTTAAATAACAAAAACACAACTCAGAATTATTATGAGACTATATATGAAGCTCTTTGAGCAATAAGTTTCTAAGGAGTTCCCCCATCAATATTGATTCTTTTCAGGATAAAGAATATAGAATGTTTTCACTGTACAATATAATTTTTTTTTTATCTATAGTACTTATTAAATGTTAATTGACTCATTAATTCTTAAATATGGAAAATTAAATCTGTACTTAGGTACTCATGAATGATATGGTTAATGCCCATTCATTACCTCTACTATTCAGCTAAGACTGAAATAGTTTTCAAGAAAAAATATTTTAAATTCATATACTACAGTGTCTCATTAAAAACTGAGTCAATCACCATAATACTGAGACCAGAAAAAAGGATTGATATTCTTAACTGAAATATCACAGTGGTTAATAGGTCTAGTTGAAAAATTAGAAAATGTTCTGCTTATCAATGTAATAATTTAGAATATTTCATATATCCTACTTCCTTCAAGTCCATGAATATGTTTGCTCCTAACATCTTTAACAGCACTACTCTTTTACCTTTATTCCCAAAATTTAAACAGTTTTCTATGGTGGGGACATAAAAGTCTGCACAATCTTCTAATTCCTTATGCCTATTATCATTTTTTGCACCTAATTGCTTGAGGTGAAATGATGCACCATTTATTTCCATTTCTCTAAAGTTGGCAAGTTTTCTTTGGAAGTTTAATTTGTCTAATTTTTCAATGTTTGCACTAACCTATATGCACGACTTGACAATCTGTTCAACCATGCAATTGCACATCTATGGCCCTTCACAGCGTAAACTGCACTAAATATTCACTCTTTTATAGCTGAATATATGTACAACTGTACGATTATCATAAATCTGCACAATCTATGCAGCAGCACTAAATAATCAGTTCAGCAGTACTAACTGTACACTTTCACTTCTGCACAACTACACAATTTGCAAATACCAGGACTGAAAACCCTCAGTTTGTACAACTGCACAATTTCACATTGGCACAACAGCAATATTCACACAAATCTCCGTGCCTGTTCAATTTACTACTGAGCAGCAGTGCAATCTGCACTGCTTATATAAGTGTACAACTGCACAATTTCATATCTGCAGGAATACACAACTCTATAATTTACACAATCTTCACAACAAAAATAGGAAAGCGAAAATGGCAGCCAATTGATTTAGTATTATCAAACTGTTACTTGGATCCTACTGTCATGAGCAACAATTTTTGTTTTGTTTTTTAGATCTTTTAACTCTTGACTAGGCTTCTCAAGTATTTAATTAAGTTCACTTATGAAAACAGAAACTACAAAGGAGGATAGAATGCAGTAGACTCCCAGAAAAGTCTTTAAAACGTTAAATTTCTTTTCCTATTAAAAATAATATGTTTTATCGGTAATCCCCTCCATTCTATTTATATCCTGTCCTTATTGTCATTTTCATACAATAGCTAAATTAAACTCCCAAGAAAATGTATGATTCCTTTAGCCAAGAGTTGCAAATAAAATAAAAGTGCAATGCTACCAATGAAAGTAGGTTTTAAATTTCTACACCACTGTATTGGGATATATACTTGGGATTACTAAATCAGTAGGCTTAGTTGCTATGAAACTTATACTTTTATGCACTGTGAGATTTTGATTTGGGATAACTTTAATGCATCAGTAATTGTTTTATAACTTGAAAAAAAAAATTCTTATGTGGCCAGTTATAACTACTCTTTTGATAATACATTCAATTTTTCAACTTTTTAATTGATCAATTCATGATACCTTTTAAAGAATTTAACGAATAAATTTGTGTATTAAATAATGCTTGTTTTTACTTACTCGTTTTCAATAATATAAACTTAAATTGTACCTTTCAACAAGATTCAACCAATTTCTAAAAATATTGATGGCAATATTTTAATNTATTATAATGTGTGCTAGAATTAATAGTGTATATAAATGTATTCTGTACTTTATTGTAATTCATATTTTATTGGTGTATAAATTATAAAAGTCAGTATTTTTCAAGTAGAGTAATGTCTTACCCCATATATTACTTAGAAATTCCACTTTGTGGTCCCTTAGTACCTTGGAACTGACACACATTGGTAAATGTATGTGATACTTGTGATAGTCATAAAATACAATTTGATGTGGTGAAATATGTTGAAGGATAACTATATAACCAATGAGCAAACATTGTCCTCCAATTTTTTCAGCAATAGAATTTTATTAATTATCTCTTAGAGATGTAGATATAAATGTTGTTAAAGTGGAGTAAGTGTCCATTTAAAAAGTGTAATATATGTTGTACCATTTATTTTTTTAAATTTAGTCTTTAATATTGTTCAATTTATTTTATGTGTATTCTGTGTAAATATACTCGTAAAGTGTTGAAAATCAATAAATATATTATGTGTTTATGATTTTTAAAAAAAACAAAATTATTAATATATTATGGGAAAGACAACAAGGATTTTTATTAACACTTAATTAGGAGCTCTTTATCATTCTATAAGCATAACAATATTTGAAAATTAATGAAGACACTCTTCACAGTATTCATCTTCAATTGAAATTATTAATTCTCACTTTAAATTTATACAGGAATTCCAGATTTTTATATTTATAATTATAATTAATGTTATTCATAGTTATGTTTAGATTAAAGTATAATTGATATTTTAATTTTTGTTACACGAAATGGTAAATACAACATACACAAAAAGTTACTACTGCTATTAAAAGTTAAAAATACTGCTCAGATTGTTAATTTTATAAGGGCTATCTTCTCTAATGATGGGGTCATTCATGCTGAATGCTGTCTTGCTGAATAAAGACTAAAAAAATTCAACANTTATCTCTCGACTTTTCTTTATACTTTTATTGTGATTGTACAATAATTAATTAAAATTTTAAGCTAACATTTTTAAATATTACTATTTATGATGAAAATAAATAGTAATATTTATTTAAGTCAATTAAATAAGGTTAATGAAACGATGTATATTGAAAATCCTTTCTTTGAGATACAATTAGTGTCCACCAATTTAATTTTAATTAGTCTCCACTAGATAGCAAGACTTTTTTTTACTCATCTCCATGTAACCTGTGAGTAAAAAAAAATGTTACAGATAGGATTAGCCATCTAGAAATTAAAGATATTTTAAGATTAATTGAACAATTCAAACGACATAGCACGTTCTAGTCATGCTTATATACTGTTAAGCTCTAGGGGAAGCTGGCAGAATATGTATATGCATTGAAGTAGACTTTAAATACATACGAGTATTTGTTTATATGTAACTCAGTCTCCATTTAGCCCTGATGAAGCCATCACTGGAAAAACCACTTTTTGGCACTGTCAAGCTCGGAAGAAAAACCTATAAATATTTATGGAGATCGTGAAAGCCTACATGAACAAAGTCTACATATGAAATTAATGATTTTATTGAATGATAGGACTATTTAAAATAAACTGCTTTGCTTTAGCTTCTAAAAATACTAAAAAAACGTGTAAACAATAGTATGTTTAAAGCAGGAGTGAATGCCATAGTTCAGAAGCATTAGCCATGAAGATTCCAGTTAAACCAATACCTGAAGTACAAAAGTGAGGTAATACATTACTTTGAATAACTGGAGTTCTCTCCAGCCCTCTGGCGTAAGGATGGAAAAATTGGGGATTGTTATCCTGAAGCATCTGACACACTAATGAACTTTAAAAAAGTTTTTGTGTTTGATTGACTCGTTGTAGAAAATATAAAGTTTCATTGCTGTAACCAAATTTTTTTTGCATAAAATGTTTTGGGAACATATAAATTAAATGAATTTACTTTATATTGAAGGTTGAAAGACACCGTTGGCATTCTATTAAAGGATAGATAAGGATAAGGAAGGATTATTCACAACTAAGGCTGTGTTGGAAGTAGTCTGATAGGTGTAACTGTAAGGGCTTGTAACATAACATAAGGAGTTATGAGGGATCGGACAGGAAGAATGTAAAAAGGTTACTCACATATTGTAGTTCTGAATAGAGATGAAGGATATGGGGGATGGTTGGTCGTAATGTTGGAATTAGAATCTGCTTGCCAGGCTGGCGTCTAGCCCAAAATAGCAATCTAAGCCTGGGCTGTGCGTGCACCTTGGTGGGCAACTTTGGTGCTGACTCCTTTACATGGACAGCAATGCTATGTGAGATTTGGATGATTCATGAGGCTGGGAATAGGTATCGGGTTGAAGATTGCTGCGAAGGTAATTCTTGATAGTACATTCTCTATTTCATTTGTTTGTATACATTGCAGCCCTAGTAGCATTTATGTAATCAAAAATGAATAACAACAGCGAATACGAAGGTATTTAAGACGTGTTACAGGCTGATAGCAGCCTGAAATTGTCACTTTCTTGTTAATACAAGTGATTTTTAGTATCCTTGAGGGTCTACTAAAAATCAGGTACAAGACATATTAATCTTTAAAATCAGGCACTAATGTGCTTGAAATACAGCTACCATTATTTAGGTCGACTAAGATCGTGTAATGTCTGCTTACACTTGGAAGTTTCATTCCAAATTTAAGGGCTTTATTCCTTAAAACAATTAATGTTAAGCTTATTAATTTTTGTGAAACTCTGACCAACATCCAGAGACAGGTTTAACCTGTTGTATGACTAACAGAAGAGTTTATAACTTTTTTTTTTATTTAAGTGTTAGCCTTCCTTTCAACCACTTAGGGTCATGGAGAGAGGGGCTATCTACAGGTTGCCATCCCGTTCTAAACACCCATGGCACAGGACTAGCTTTTTTTAACCACCCACAGCGCTATGGAGTGAGCAAAATGAAACGGTGAAAGAGAGGAAGTGGGCAATATAGTTCAGGTAGAATTTTATGCTCCATTTTAACAGCTACTGCTGTAAACTATATTTAAAAATATATATATAGAGAGAGAGAGCTGTAATGAGGTTGAAAATGGTTTTCTTTGGAGTTTAATTTAACTTTTAGTGATGTCAGCTAACATGAGTGAATTTTTCATTCCCCAGCTCTCATGAATCAGTGTAGAAGCAAAAATATTCATAAGTAAGTCTACATCCAGTTACGAAGTTCAGGAGGCTTGTGAAGCCAATTTCCTCACATGAAATGAACGAAAGTGAACATTGAAGATCGCTTGTTCAAAATAATCGGATACTGACAATGAGTTGAGCATTTTTTCTAGACAAAGTTATTATTAATCACTGGCTGATTGAATAGGGGAAGCTGAGATGATCCGGTTCGATCTCTTAATCCCTGCTATATGGGTCCCGTTTTGGACAGGCTTATATTCTGGTGTTTAGAATAGGAATTTTACTTATAGATAGCCCTTTCTGCTCAAGTGGTTCAGGAAATTGTAAACCACTCACAACCACAACTTACAACCACTCCAGGACGTTCACCAAGGGCCGTTACATGGAGCGCTGTTTTGCATGATTTACCTCCTTGTAAAACACCTGATTTATGTTAGTTTATTGAGAATTAAAATTATTCTTAGTTTATTGAGAATTTTCTTTATATTTTCAAAAAATAATTAAGAATAAGATTTATAAAGATTTAAAAAAAAAAAAATATTACTTAGCCCTAGGGATTGTGGAAAAACCTAAACTTCAAGAATAAAGATCAATTATCATAGAGGAATGGAAAAATGTTTATAACTTTTTGTATAATAATATATATATATAATATGTTTGTATGGCGCGTGTTCGAGCTATTAACACTTTTTAATCAATTAATGCCCCCATACAACATTTTTGTATATATGACACAAATTTCATATATAAATACCATATATGTCCTCTGTGTGGGTGTGTGTGTGTGCGTAAGCACATTTTACCTGTTAACTATACAGAAAGATTAATAATTTTTTTAGCTATTTATTAGAAAATTATATTTATTCATTTTTTTTTGTAAATAAGATAACCCAAATTGCAGGTACATTAAAAAGAAAATGTATACACCACTAATGTAACATTATTTATTGTTTAGTTTTTACTATATTATAGTAAGACATAATTTAATGAGACGTAAAAATAAGAATATAATAAATTTGTGAGATACATTTCTAAATGAAAAACTAAAGTAAGGAAAGAACAAAAAAACAAATACTGAATTATAGATCAGAAAGTAATTTACTTAATACTCAGTAAGTATAATCAATCTAAACACCTCAATTGGATAATGATTACATTACTAAAATTGAGCAACACTTATGAGGTCTATAATCGCACTTGTATTAGAAATAAAGATAAAAGATGTAAAGACCAAACTAGTACTAATCAAAAGAGCGACTGATTAACCTAAATGTGACCAAGACGCTTGTAAACATTAAAATATAATAGCATGCACTGCTAACATAGGTAAAATGCACATTGTTTGATGAAAAATAGGTTATATAGATATTGAAAGGTCATGCTTAAATTCTGCCTTTTCAAATCTCCAACAGATATATAAATAAATGTGCTTTTTCAAAACAGGGTTCAGTAAATGAAAGTAAATAAATCATTTAATGAGTCAGTCTTCACACTGTTTTAAATAGAAGAAATTAAAAACAGTAAAATTAATATAAATTGAATTAACTATTTGCTAAAGTAATACACCTAAATTTTAACATATTTTCAATATGTAAAGAGTAAAATAAGAAAAATAATAAATATTAGAGTATTAACATAAAAAATAACTATTTCAAATATCAAATAAACTTTGGGAATATGACTTACTAACTTGTACGTAATATAATATTTATAATTAAAAAGTTCATATACATTCCATTTTTTTTTTTTTTTTAACATCCCCATAGATAGAAATCTGTCTGAGGGTTGAAATGGTTTTAGTCCCTTAGCTCATAGAACTAAAACAAGAACCGAATTTTCTTATGTCTATATGAAATTTTGGGCAAACTAAATTTTTTGCTGAGAAGATATATTTCCTCTCACACTGAGGGAGGATCTTTGTCAATTTTTGACTAATTTATCTGTAAAAAGGGACAATAATCTATTTCATATAAATAATTAAGATTTGATACTAGTTTCACAACTATTAGTAAGGAAGTGGCAAAAAACCGCTAAGTACAGGAGCCAAACAAAAAAATATCATAATCACAAACACAACTATTGATAGTAATCATGAAGGCTATAACAGAATATACTAATGTAAGAAGTTTATGTTAGTTAATTTAATGTTTAATGAATCTTTGAACAATTTAAGTTTTCTTCTTTAAAATTGCAGAAACAAATGTTACTCTTCTATCCAGTCATAATCTCATCATACTTTGACTTAGTAAGGATTACAGAAATCTGTTTTCTGAAACAGAAAATCTACTCACAAATATTAGCAATGCACATTTCGTCCAGTAAAATTTATACGAAAATGCATTCAAGAACTTCTGCACAATGTTGAGTGAATATTCAACTTTTAAATATTTATTTTATAGGTTTTATTTTTATTTTTTTATCTCTCGACTTTTCTTTATACTTTTATTGTGATTGTACACATATATTTTTTTTTAATTAATTGTTTTTTAAATGCAACTTTGTCTTTATTATTTTTAAAACAATTAACACATGTACAGTAAATTTATTATTGTTTACTAATCATTTCATGCACAATAATCATTCTCAAGACTGTTAAGTACAAACAATAAACAGAGCTTACAACACTTAAGAGACTAACTTTGAGGGGAATAAAGTTACCAGTTATAACATGTAAATTTTCAGATAGAAAGCGAGGTTTAAATCAATTAATAATCTCTATCTTCTTATCAAAACAGAGAAACAAAACTTAGTCAACTTGTAGTCATAACTTACTTATTAATGTATAATAATATTGTTTTTATTACATTTAATACTTGATATCCTACAACAAAGAGGTCAGACTCCAGCATAATTAAATTTACAGATTTACTTAAGAAATATACATAAAATATAAGACCCATATAAATACATAAACAAACAAGTAAGCATTCATTTAACCACTCTACGTGTTACGAATACAGAATACAATTTTGAATCCAATACAATGTTCATTTCCTTTCTCTTTTTAAACCAAAAACAATCTATTGTGTCATCCTTGCACAAGGGCCATGCTAATCTGCTCTGTTTCGCTCCATTTTCAGAATTAGTCATCAATAAATTTTGGTTCACATTCTTCTTTGAAACCCTAATTACAAGTATATGTTTAAATTAGACAAATATATGTTTAAAGTAAACAACTTCGACATAAACATGAACATGGTTTTAAAACGAATATTAAAAAGTCTATGTACTATTTAAATTTCCATTATTTTACTAAGATGGGGAAAAATGATGGAATCAGAGGTAATTAAATTTACAAACTAGAGATAACAAAGAGCCTAAGAGGTATGACAATTAAGCTTTACTCTAGACTGGCCGGGAAGAAAGAGTAGGGTAAGAGCTTACCCATCGCAGTTACATTCGTAAATTACTCCCTTAACAAGCGTTTTNAAAGAACACATCTAAAGATGTTTAAAAAAAGAGTCCAAATAAGGAATTCGGTTTCATCATATAGAAATTTTGGGAATACTCAATGTCAATATATATAATTTTGAACAGATCATTTTTTAGCTTCTTGTAGTTACATCATTGGAGATTCGTTAAAATGTTTAAAAATTCGTGTCATGGTATTAACGTGAATAGCTCGATTCACTATTTGCTAATAAGATTGCCTCTAAAAAAGAAAGCGGTAATTTAAATTAAACAATAGTCTTTCCGGCATAAAATTTAAGCCATCAATAGAGCTTACTTAATTGCTAACTTATTTCTTCTGAGCTTAATTAACAGCCATTCATTCTTGTATAATTTCAAGAGTTTGGCCAAACCCCAACAAAACATTATTGCACAGTCAACTACATTCATTCATGCACAATATATGTACTGTTACTAAATATAACAGTAAATCATTATATTAAAAATAATCCTTAGGAAATAAATGCTTTGGCCCATCACTCAGTCTTTGATATAAGTCCAAATTATCACATTTGAAGGAATCAATGTCAGTAAATAAATGCAATCACTTGTCACTAAACAGATAGTTGACGAGTCATTCGTTTAGTCCCGTATTCGGCAGACCAGCGGCTTCGGACAGAGAGCAGTCCAACGTCGGCTCAGGAGAAGCGTTCTGGAAGGAAGTGACGGGTTCCGTGGTGGTAGACTCGTACTCGACAGAGAGACTTGGAGACGTTCTCCTCGAAGGATCCTCTTCAGAGGTATTACTTGGGTCGCTATTCACTAAATCCTCTTCTCCAGGGATGTCCTCTCCGGGAACTGTCTCGTAACGAGTATTCCTGGAAGAATACAAAAGTAACATTCAAATGAAGATTTTTTGACAGAAGATATTATTAGTAGATGTATTCTGTTGGGGTTCGGTCAAGGTAGATCCAAAGATACAATAAAAAAAAAAAAAAAATTGTATTTTACAATTATCTGCTCACGTTTCGGCTTACATTATAAGCCATTTTTTGGTCTGAGTCAAGAGTCATGAACATTTGATCCTTCATGATAGCCTTGAAGATGGCTACAGTGAAAGAATACATCTCGGCAGATAAAAAAAAAAAATACACATTTGGACCAAACCGCAACAAAAAACATCTACAAAACTGAAAATTGTCATATATTCTTTCGACTGGAAACACAAATAAATAGGACAATTGTATGCATTCAGAGATAACTTTATTTTATTTATTATTTGTCGATCATGTGATAATTACCATACTGAATTACTATACTATTGTCTAAGGCTATTTCACAAAAATTGTTACTTATTATTCAAAATATTACCTTTTGTTTTTTACTTTTCGGTCGAAGGCGAAAGGTCAAAAATAAATGCGAATAATTTTAACAACAATTATAACTCACGGGATCCGTTCGGGTCTCATAATCCTGTCGCTGGGGGTTTATATCCATGAATACAAGCTTGCCCTGAGACATGGATGTCTAGAATAGGTTAAATACCCTCCCTCCGTTATCTTAAGGTGTTGAAAGGGAGGCTAACACTTAATAAATAAAAAATCTAACAAAAATCATTTCTTGCCAGCGATCCTAGACGCCTCTTTAGGAGCCTAAAATATATTATACAATTTAAATGAAAAGTTTTTGACCGTAGGGATTATTAGTCATGAGAATGTGATTCAGGTGACACGACGACGGCTTCATTATACCCCTGAAGATGGCTTACTTAAGCCAAAACGTTGGTAGATAATTAAAAAATACACATTTCTTTAAAATAATATTTTTTAAGGGTTCTCAATTATTTTTAAATATATGTTAGTTGAGACATATGATATTAATATTTCATATAAAAATATTTTGTTTTTAACTATTCTAGCTTTACCAGAAACTTTAAGATTATTTCTTTAGCAATAAACGAAACTATTTTTATCAGAGAAAATTCTATAGTTTTCTAATTTTATGACACAAAAGACAATAAGACTTAAGTATTCTCCAACCATAGAAAATCTCTATACCTTACCATCTAGCACTCCATATTACAAACGTTGTCATACTTTAAAGATTCACTAAATAGCTCTAAACGAAATAAATTCATTGAGTTATATCTATATACATAAATTATTATGCGAATTTTAAGCTTTAGGTAATTTTTGAGATACCAAAGAAATAAAGTAATAAAGAAATATCGCGCTGGCAACATACACTGCAAAAGAAACTTATCTTACAATATCAGTATTCAGATAATTAGTGGTAATAACATTCAGACCTGAACAATATGAGAAATTATAAGGGGTTTACCTCATAATTTAAATATTCACTTCAGAAATAGCCCTAAGATAGTGTTTCCCTAAGACTCTACGAGACACACTAGCTTCGAAAATATTCCTGGCTCTTTTTTATAGTTAAGGCAAATAAAATTGTTTGAATGAAACATTGAATATTCCTCAAGTGATTTATATCTAAGAGTTAAAAAATAAGGTAAGTTTTTTCATGGTTCTTCTAGCCATGAACGCAGAGAACTCTTCATTCATAGTTGAGTTGAGGAAAAGTGTTTAGAAAGTGCTTACTTTCAAACGATGCTAGTAATGATAAATTTGTACAAATATAAAGGCATTTTTTATAAATCAATAACTTGTTAGGAGTAGATTGGAAAAAAAAAAATGATACAAATTATTCCACTTAAACTTAATTCCTTACATAATATCATACTTTAAAATTCATTTTAAAATCTAAGTATAACAATTACAGAAATTTCAACGAAATTGTTAGACTTTACAGTGTACTTGAAAATTATGATTCAATTTCGAATACCATGATAACTAAATCTATAGCTTTTAAAACAATTGTCAAGAAAGACAAATTTGGAGTTCAATGAATGTATCGTACTGTGTAATGTATCTGTACTGTGTAATAAATGTACTGTCTCAAAGTTATAGCTATATATATTTTATCAAAATGTAACCGTTTATGAATTTTTTTTTCTTGGTATGTCAACCATGGCGATTTGAATTATTTAATAAACTTCATATATAGCGCGGATATAGGCGCCACCTAAAATACATATCACGACTTACTAAAAAGATAACTTTTTCAAATTTTATTTTATACTTTTATTTATGACTAACATATTAGGAAAATAAAAAAATCCTAATAACTGAAGTTTTAAAAATTAAAAATTTTAACTAACGTCCAAACTGAATGAACAAAAAAATACAGCTTAAAGTCATACGTCAAGATAGATCCTAAATTTTATAGAAATGGGTTCACTCGGGTTTTGATTTTTAATAAAACGTTCTATGACACGCTTACGAAAACAAAATTATGTAAAATACATTTTCGGTTTTTACGAATCATCCACCTAAATCCTGAAAAGCAAACCGTCAAATTTCGATAGAGGTTTAAAGTTTTAATTTATCAGGTTAATAAAATAAGAAATCCAATAATTAAGAAAACTATTTAAGTATTTGTACTTTAGGGGTAACGTAATCCTTATAGAATATATATTCAGTATATATATATTTACTCACACTTGACAATTCCGGTCATCCCTATTCCTATTCTACATATTTCGCTCTATAATGAAACCAACATTTTAATTTGCATTTGAAAATGTTTCCTCAAATTTCATTTTAGAAAATTATGATGAACTAATTATGATTTTTATTATAACAAATTAAGAATTCACGGTTCCTGTTAAATCTCAACCTTAATTGTCTAATTTTCTGTGTAACTCCTAAAATATTTATTTTATTAATGAGCTAGTCTGTGTAGTATTTAATTAAACTTATTTAAATACTATCATGCTACAATGGAGATACGTTTTGCAGGTTTCCCCTGATCTAGTCCACTTTTTCAGGAATTGTTCATTCTCATGTTCAACAGATTTATTTTTTTTGTAATTCGTTAGTCCATTACGTCCATCAGGAAACGGGGATTAGGACATCCTGGCTTCTTCTCCATGTCATTAAATAGTGAACTTGTGTTGTGGATTGTATAATTGTATTAATGAATGGTTTTATGTATTCGATTGGTTATTAAAATGTATGTTTTACATGGGTTATTCTAGTCTATGCCGTTATGTGGGATTAACACTGATTGTCTGAATTTATTGTTATTGTTTGTTTGTCCGTTTTAGTAAGACTACTGGCTATTATATGGTATCTGAGTGTGTTTTCAGTTGTTCATTAATTATGGTATTGCATGATGTTTTCGTTTTGTATTTTAAAAAAATTAAACAATTATAAGAGGAAAGAATTGGTTTTTATTTTGTTTTTTGGACATTTTTACATTGTCCAAAGCCAGAAAAGGTCTTATGTAAAATACACTTAATGTTATTCCATGGGACCCTGTTAGTCACAGAATATAGTTTGTTTTATTTCTTTCACACCTCCAACACTGGTATCGTTACTGCAAATTAAGGACAATCAGTGGCGAATATTCTCCATGTACTCCTTTAGAAAGGTGCAAACCGATGACGTAGCAGATGGTAGATATACCGTACCTCTGCATAAATGTCTAGTTTCTCCAGGTGAGGTTCGCTGAGGTAGGGACCCCCACCTCCATCCCAGGCGCAGAATTTCCTACGCCTAGTTCTTCTTCATTTTTTGTTTACATACAATGACTGCCTTATATACTTTTTATGTAATTAGTTATCTAACATTTACTTAAATAAATTAGTATAGCATATATTTAACATTAGGGTTAATGCCATCTTTTTAATGCAAGCTATTTTTCTTTTAGATATTTTTATTAATTCCAATTTACAATAATTCGAGTAACTCATCTGGAGATAGATATAAAAACGTATTGTAGTCATTAGTCAAGTAATTATGTAGAATTTAAAATTCACCTTCTTTAGGACGATGAGAGTGATGGAGGGAGTCTCCTGGTTCGGAGTAACTGAATTATGACTGTCATGATGACAATGAACTAGTTCACACATAAACGAATTTATTTGAATTACGTTATTTTAAGTTTCTCGTGGACCAGAAATGTATTAAAAAGTTAAGAATTAAGAGAAAAATACTCAATATAGTTCGGATATTCCACTTGCAAGTATTTGCATTCCATATTTAATAATAATATGGTGAATATAGTCCACAAGGTGATTGACGAGTCCAAAATTTATTCTTTCACATGAGAATCGCGCAAAAAATTAATTTCAGAAAAGTCACACGACTTGGAAAGTTTTTTTGAAGATCAAGACTATTCGCAAAACAAAAAGGTGGGCCTTCGCCACGATGCCTACTACATGACTTACCCAATTGCGTGGGAATATGGAAAGAATCACTAACTCATTAAGGTAGAATCCTCATATTAGTGGAATAAATTAGACATAAATAAAAATAATACTTATATGTGTTATATATATGAGAAAACTGGGAAATAAACCATTTCATATGTCTTACACCAAAATTTAGTAGACAAAGGCTCCAGATAAAATAAAAGAATATTGAATTTTTTTTCTTACCACAGAATTCCAAGCTTTTTATCATGAGAAGAAAGAAAAAATTGAGATTCTCCGAAATTTACAACAGCGCATAAAAATACCTATTTTTATTTGTTTTTATTAATTATAAATTATAAATATTTTTATTTAAAGGTTGAAAATCATTGGGAGCAGTCTTATTCTACTTACTTGATTGCTCAAGAACTGAAAATTGCTGGAAAAAATGCGGAGAATAAACGTCTTGCTGCGACCACTGCACCTATGAATTTTATATGTTCCTGCATTTTAGAGCAAAAATGTATTTCTAACAGAGTAATTTGTTGAGCAATTTAATCTATACTTTAAGACTCTCGAATCAATATCTATAATCAATTCTCATCATTCAATAAAAAATTATCAATTATTTTCAAAAGTTGACGGGTTTTTTTAGTAATTTGTATGTAACATATCTATTAACTCTGATTCTATTCCAACGATTCAGGATATTTTAGAATTCTAAAAATCTTACAGAAGGCAATGGCAGATAAAAATAATATTTAATTCAGCCCTTCTCTG
Source organism: Oncopeltus fasciatus (assembly GCA_000696205.2). Lineage (NCBI taxonomy): Eukaryota > Metazoa > Arthropoda > Insecta > Hemiptera > Lygaeidae > Oncopeltus > Oncopeltus fasciatus. The sequence continues at coordinate 287,113 of KZ807884.1, read as the reverse complement.
TACCACTACAGTACCATAAAAATGTTAAATAATAAGACACGCATCATCCTTGCTCTTTACAAGCTCTAATTCTTTCAGTAGGCACAAATGTTTAGTATTCAATTCAGTCGACATTACATGCGATAGATTCTTGCTCAGAATTCCTTCATATGTCTCCTAATGAGAGGTTTAAGTTCGTAGGGTTTCCTAAATTATGTAAGAATTTCTTAAGTTATCATGCTAATAGTACTTATAAATAATATCACTAGTGAGTTAGATAATGAAATTCTTAACACCATGCTTTATTATATTATCTTTCGGCTCAAATATCAACAAATGAAATCCTCTAATTAGAGCCCCTATTGCCATCACTGCTTACGTCAATCTTAATTCTGTGTTTTTACCACCGGCAGTTCCGGTTTTGCATTTAATAACATCCAAAAATCTTCTGGCCATTCATGTTTTAAATCTCTAATTACTTACACAAGTTATGCCAGGTTGCTATAATCGCCCAGCAATAAGTAACTGCTTGATAACACTTAATATATTTCATTTATATAGGAACTAGTGCTAAAATTCTTCTAGAACAATACCGCTTCGAACTCAATCAGATGCTTCTAACTCATATATAATTTTCCTGATGAAAGCTGATCATAACCTGGTTGCCTTCATCTTTACTTTGTCCCGTAAAGACTATAAGATTTAGAACCCCATCTTCGACGAGGCTTCCCGATTGAGTGCTTCCTTGGCTCAGCACTTGTAGAAGTGACCTGCATGATAAGCCTAATCAAATCTCTCAGGTCTTTGGCAATGTCCTCATCACACCTGCTCTTCCTGTTCCCCTTGACTAGGTTCGCCGCCCAACGACCAAAAATTGGACACAGTAATTTCAATATGTACTCATAAGGAAACACATATTCTGTCGACTTACTAATTTACATTGCAAAATTTTGAGAACTTGAGGAGGATCTTCAAGTTAGGTCTATAGTCAGCGCTTGCAATCTTAGTTGCTCACCCACTATCCAACATAATGTGCAAGACGCTAGGAACAGTGTTTGCCTTTTTTTCAGGATTAATCCTATAAAATAGGGCTACTTTTATTCAGAGGCATTAATCCGCTTCCATTCCATAGAAAATACATTCCGGTTTTTTAACCAATAATTAAGAATATTGAAACAATAAAAAATTATACTTTGTGCCTGATTTCACAATTTATTTATTTATACCAAGTATCCACAACGTATCGTATGTTAAAAGTTTTATGACTTTTCTACTCTAACAGAATTCCAGGATTCTTTAATCAAGTACTCGAACCTCATCAGGTTGTTTTACTAATATTTGTACTCTTGCCAGAAAATGCAACCTTATTTTGGATAATACTATCTTGAGCTGTTTCTGCAACATTATTTGTAATAGAGAAATTCATTTATTAGTGGCTGAATGGTCCAGACTGGACCAATTGGAAGATTTCCTCTAATGACTCTTCTTTCTTTGATGAGACACAACCCACGGGGGTTGCGTCCTGCAAAATTGCCAACAATCATCTCTATCCAGAGTGGCCACCATCCAATTTCTGAATGGACACCTAGGATGGAGTTAGCACCCGCAGCTACACCATCAGCCCAACGCAGTTTGGGTCATCTTATTGATCTTCTTCGGTATACCCGCTCACTGAGAAGCTTTTTCTGAATCCGGATGTCTGACATCTGGGCTACATGTCCAGCCCAACGGAATCTGCCATTTTTCAAAAACTTGAAAATGTCAGACTATAGGTACAGTTCTGCATTCTTCCTAAGCCTCCATTCTTGGTTTACACATACCGGAACAAATAATTGCCAAAGGTTGCGTCGCTCAACCTATTCCTGATAGAGTCCAGCATTCCGAACCGTACTTAACGACTCGTCTTAGAAGTGTTTTATAGAGTCACAGTTTAGGCGCTCTGGAAATAGATTTGTTTTTCAGGTGAACCTGAAGTCCAAAACAGCACCTGTTAGCAGCCAATATTATTTTGTCACTGGTTCCATGTCATTGAATGAATTCACCTGTGTACCTAGGTACACAAGTTCATCAACCACTCAAAAGAGAACTCTTTCGAGCCGTAGCTCGATCCCCCGCCTTCATATACTTAGTGTTGCTTTGCTTTAAGACTAAACCAAGCCTTGCAGCAATTTTAAAATGAATGATGATGTGAAGGTGGGTTTGAATTGAGTGTTCTTCAGTTATCTCAAGTATTGTCCTTAGACAGAATATCTGGTCGGTAGTAGCCTTTCCTTTATTGAATACCACTTGCTAAGGACCAATTCCTCTTTCTGTAAAGGAAAGTAATCTTTGGAGGTTAGCATTTAACAGTATTTTGTATGCGCATGAGAGCAGTACGATACCACGGAAGTTAACACAGTTTAGAATATTTCCTTTCTTGCATTTGGGAATAATCTCAGTTTGTTATTAATCTTCAAGAATTTCTTCAGAATCCCTAATATTCATTTAATGATTGTAAAGAATATTCTCAGCTGACTTTCTCCCAACATGAACAGCGCAGTTGGCAGTCAATTCATATCTGCGGATTCATTATTTTTTAATCTTCCTATTGCTTTAATACTGCCTGTTCATCTGCAGGTTCCATGTACCCTTCTTAAATTGTTTGTTGGTACAGTCTTTCTTCAAATTCATCATCCTTCAGCAGGGTACTAAAAAGGTTCCACCATCGTTTGAAGATTGTATTTTTTCTGTAGTAAGTGATTAATCTACGTCTTTACAAGCACTCACAATGGACTTAAAAGGGGCACGGCTCCTATTAAACAGGCGGAAGAATTCTCTTATTTCACTCTGGTGCCTGAGTTTTTCAAGGTCTTCTAGGCTTTTTTTCTCCAATTTTCTTTTCTTCTTCCTGTATAGAGCTTCTCTGCTCTTCTCTTGCAGACGGTACTCAATGCTCTATTGGTTCGTAGCCTTTTAACATTCTTCACCAAACCATGACTCACTTGAACAAGCCAATAATAGCTCACCACACTATTATTCGCTTGTTCAAACCCCTCAACGCTCACTTGCGATATGGCCTCCCTGCATAAGTACATTCCATCTCTGGCTGATGTCTACTGACTGATCAATTCCTCTTATAGTTTATCTATTTGAGCTTCACATTGGGATCCTGTATCAGTATACTTCAGCTTCTGGATATTGAAAATAGGTTTTTTAATCTCCTTAGCAATTCTTTACCACTGAGATTGGAGCCCATATTTGCTTCGTTGCGCACTCTTACATCCATTAAACTTGATACATGCCGTAGACAATCAAAACAGGGTCAATCTGATTTGTTACGAAAAGTTGCCATGAGGATTCTTCTATGAGGAAAAAATGTACTAGCGATCATTAATTCTTTAGTCATTGAGAAGTTTATGGGCCTTTGGCCGTTTTTATTCACATGTAAGCTATGCTTCCCTGAAGTATGTTTCAATATCTCCTTTTTATATTTCTGTTAAATGAAATTTTATATTTCAAATGTCAATTTGAGCATTGCAGTCTCCTAATTTCACTAATAAATAAAACTATTATCTCCCGTTATTTTCCCTCATTAGTTATTTCTGCAGCCACTATGGTTTTATACAATTACTTTCTCTACTTCTTGAAAATTGGGATGTGCTCCTTTGCTTTATTTATACAAAATACCTTCCCCTCATTATCTTATCAGGTATAATAAAGCAATTCAGTTATAAGCCTTGTGTGATGCCTCGAAGAGAGACTTTCGCTTTTCTCAATCACCGCTCTAATGAAGATCTTCCCGTGTAATGTTGCTGTTGACCAAAAATACAGTTATATCCATTAAAGCTCACACAGATTCAAGATTAGAATTAGTTGGTTCATAAGCTTCTGAAACCTCACTCCTTCAGTCTATGTCTGTATCCGAAATTTTGTATTAGTTACAAAACCCATCAATCCAGGTCAAAAGTTTTGTTTGCAACCTGATTTCTCTAATTTTAGTTTGGTCCCAGCCAAATATGTATTAATACAAATAAAACCAGGATAATACATCAAGAATTTATTTCTTTATTACATTATCATATTAGAGGGTTATCAGGTTCCTAGTGTCTAGAACTGTCCATCCCCTTAACCACATGGAAGAAATTCAATCTCTAACACAATTAGTCTCATTTCTCCAGAACATAGTGACCTAGAGTCCTTTACTCCAGCTCATTTTCTTGTGAGTAGTCCTAGCCTCACTGCCCCTAAGGAGTACTTTTCTCATTCCATAATACATATTTTCTTCTCATTCTTTTTATGTCTCAGGATTGCTGAACTACTTGCCTCCAAGTTCACATCTAACTTTTAGATGGTCCAGAATACCGCCATATAGATATAATACGATACACTAGATATTAGGACTCTGAAACTATGTAAATTAAGCGAATTTCTCATTTCTCTCATATTTGAACTTTCATCTCATGTAAACCCCTCATTTTAGATTTCTGAATACCAAAGAAACATGGGATATTTCATGAATAATTTCAAATTATATCATGTAAAAGTCAATCTGTAACCCAATATTGTTAGAACATTTTCACAATAGCAATTGTGTTGGAACTCAATAGATATATTAAGAGTCATATATTAGGGAAACTGGCATGCCCAATTAAACTGCAGATCACTTATTTTCCGGAGAGTGCTTAATAGAATTATATAAACCATATTAATTTATCACAGATTGCTGCTTTCCTAGAGACAGAGTAATATTTTTCAACAGCTTGGTAGATAATAGGGAGTATGTATAGCATACAGTGGCGAGCCTGTGCAAGGGATCTATATGCAGCTCGAGATAAACTCACCTAAGACAGCTGATTAATTTAGTAATACAGACACCTTGAGATTAAAGTACAAGAAACCGAGTATGTTGAGTCCTCTCTGAGTAAATTTTGGTCGATTCTCACATTGTATCTTTTCTAAAGTAATCCACATAAGGTGGAGCAGTTCTGTCATCTTAATAAACCTCACAGAGAACCCTTGGCTCTATCTTCTCTCAAAAGTGGAGCATTACAGTTTTGATTATAAATCTCTTCCTAGCAGCTACAATGTGAAAACATATTAAAGTAATGCCAAAAATACCTTACAGTTCAAAATTTAATATTAGAAGTGGAAGCTCATATGACACTAAATATAAAAAATGTTTGCTCTAGAGATAATAAATAAACTCAGTATTTTACTTTTTGTATAATTCTGAAAAGTAGAGTTGATGTTTAAAATAAATTTTGAATAGAAAAAACAATTACATAAGAATTTTGTAAACTGAACCATTTCCCATTTTTCAATAAATATTAACAAAGATACATAAGAGAAAATGACTAAATTGATTTTAAAAACCATCGACAGTAATGATGATAAAAGGCAAGTTTGCAATGATTAACTCAATCTTAACTGTCTTCAGACGGTCTAAGAAAAAACAGTGGTAAAAGTCTTCACTCTTGGCATTTAAATTCTTAAATATTTCCTTTAAAATGCATGTTTCTTAGATAACTTAGAAACAAAAAATTAAAAGTCAAATTCTTTAAGTATTATATTCTTTAATACCAAACAGTAATAATACCAAAGATAATAATGAGTTATTAATTATGTTATTTAACTCTATTAAATATCAATAAAATTTCCTAAATCTGGTAACAAAGTAAGGGTACCATAACTACCCTATTAAATAATGAAAATTTTTAATTTCACTTAAAGATATTCTTTGGTGAAATTTTGGAGAAAAATATTATGCAGCCAGAGTATAAAAATTTAAATTAAAAAAATTCCACAAAATATTATTTGAACATAGGAGAATTAATACTTGCTGATTGAAATTTTTGTTAAACATAAATATTGGCACTATTAGTAATAACTTAAAATAGCTTTTGGGTAATTCTAACTATAAATGTTGCAAAATAGTTTTCATTAACACATATTATGTTTGCAGGCTAAAAATATCTTTTGTAAAAAAGAAAACCACATAATAAATAAAAATCAATAATAACCTTTAATTCTTAAACCTAGCAACTTACACCTAAAAACCTAGCAACAGAGCAACTTACAGCTAGCAACTAGCAACCCCCATAAGTCGTAATATATAAGCAACCTATTTTCCCTAATAAGCTTTGTAGCTTATAAGTTAATACTGAAAAATTTATGTTTCTAAATCATTCAATTAAACTTGTTTCATGCAGCATTAATCATGCACATTCTTCAAAGTAAAAAAAAAAAAAAAAAGACAGGCCCAAGAGAGTAAATAAAAGCATTCTAAAAACTTATAAAGAAAAGGTTAATAAAGAAGACCAATTGGCATATAATTTACAGTACATAGAACCAAGATTTCTTTTCTGGAAGGAGAGATAAATAATAGATTAAAGAATAAAGAAATGACACTTACCTGCTTTGAATTTTTTTTTAGTTTACCTATGAAGTTTTAAGTAGAAAACTATTGATTGAAAGAGTTAATTAATCAAAAGTCATCCTCATCAGTAAATTACTGTGGTTAGTAAAAGGCTAACTGATTTTACTCACCCCAAGGTTAGTCTAAAATTAAATATGAGAACAAGAACCTTTTTTCTTAAAAGAAAATTGAATAAAAATAATTTCACTAAATTGGAAAAATAACCAGAGAAAATTTCAATATAAAAATATATTTGAAAAGTAAACTTGGAAGCCATGTTGTTTGTTCACTTAGGAAGATTGAAGATCTATTAACTTGGCTTAATGTTTAATTCTTTTAGAACATGCATAATCTAAAAATACTGTAAAAAAATCACTACATAAAACACAATAAATGTATCCCAACCTATATGATACAGCCAAGATGTCTGCATTATCTTACACAAGATATCTGCATTAATTGAGGAGTAAATAATTGGTGGTCTCAAGATGAATAAGTTAATATTATCACTTAGTTGAAATATTATCAACTTAGAGAAGGTTAAAAATATTAAAGAGATGAGCTTATATGTAAATGATGCACTGGTTTGATGTTATAAAATAAAAGTTATGAGATTTATGGATTCAGTCAAAATGTTGATAGAAACACAGTTCTTTTTTAAATGTGCTATTTAAAAATATTTACTGGTCTTTTAGGTTACATTGTTCAGTGTTTGTACAGGGCTAATATGAGGGCAAGAGGAGAGTGTTGTTAAAAAGGTTAAATCTGCTTAACCAGAGCTGTTAATACAGATTACAATTTCCATTTTGATAAATGTTCTGAATTCTCTTAAACTAGATTGAGACATATTTAGGGAAATATAAAAAACCAAGACCATAGTACATATAATTTTATACAACTTAATGTACAAAGTTTTCTTTTACAAATAGTTTGGAAAATACAGTACAGAAAAAGAGGAAGATGACTAGCAAATTATCATCAGAAACTGATTTTTTTTTTCTAATATACATAACTATACATGTTTAAAACGTATTATTTGTATATTAAACTTATGAATTAGCTTACTCATTAAGAACAATAAGTAAATAACTTGGAGCATCACAAGTCTCTCTCTGCCACTTACTTGATCTTTTTAAATCATTCTGATAAATTATTTGAGAAATGTCACCAAATCAAGTCATGGTTTACTCAGGAAGTTAAAAAAAGAGTCTTATAAAAAATAACAAGAATTTTTTTTCTAAATGTTTTGGGGTGCAATGCAAGCCATATTTAAGACTAATGTTTATGGCAGGGAGCTGAACAGAAGCCAACAAATGAAAGTTTAATTCTCTTTTTATAACTTGGCCTGTCTTCTGCATAGCTTTTTGCCAAAAAAAAAAAGAAAAAGAAAACAGTAGAGGGCTTTAATTGCAAATGAAAAAATAATACATACTTGTTATGTTTTATAAAATAATTTTTTTCAAATCCTTTTTGACCAAACCTCGACATTAATGTGCTGATATACCACGTTGTCAGTTAACTTCATTCTGTATTTTGAAAAATGTATAATACTTAAACATAAACTGCCCTATACCCTGATATCAACATTTACAAACGGCAGTTCTTTTTCTGTTAAATAATACAATTTTGAAATCAATAACATAAAATATTTTCAAAACAATTGAAAATAATAAATAAGAACAAACAAATAATTTTTAAAAAAAAGTGTTGGAAACTGGTTACAGCACCAAACATAATACTGAATTATATTAAGTTTAAACAAGTATGTTTGTATTACAATTACAATTATACTTGTTTTAGATCATTAAGTACATAATTAGAGCTCTAAATGCGAGCAGTGAGGTCATATTCTTTCCCTTTAACGCCTCTGAAAAAAATGATTCTTCATTATGAACAATTGATATAAAATAAAGAACAAACAACTATGCAAATAAATAATTGAACTAAAATTATTACTTAAAAAAAGTGTGATTCTTGGTGGTAATACATATTTATTTTTAGTTGCTCATATTTATTTTATTGTTTCACTAGTGGGTTAGGTTCATGTATTTTTAAGGTGAATTCAATTGAGTATATTAAATTATTATCAACTTGGATATTTAAAAACCTATCTGATTATTACAGATACCAAGAAAGTGAAAAATTCCTCATTTATATCTTTCAAAAACTATAACTTTAAACTAAATGAAATAAAAGGTTGATCATGAACTAGATGTCCATTGAACATATTCGAGGTCTATGTACTTAAAATAAATAAGTCGAACTGCATAAACTATATAAAAGATAAGATAAGATAATCTGAATCAGCCGTGCCATGAATAATTGGACCTCCACTTATTTTTGTGAGGAATCTCAATGACTTCAGACTGATGTGTTTCCAGCTGGTTCAGAGAGTGAGACCTGGCTAATATACTAGTATCAAAATACAGAATGATAAAAAAATAATACCTGACTGCCCAGATATCTACAGAAAGATCATTCATTGCCTTAAGGAAATGAATGTGCAGCACCACACTTATCAGCTCAAAGACAAAAGAGTTTTAAGAGTGGTGATTCCAAATCTCCCCCGCAGTACTTCACCAGACTATATCAAGGAGAAGTTCAATGATCTAGGCTTTAGAGTAAGGAATGTCATAAATGTGGTCATGAGCCAACCCAAGAAAGGTGAGATCTCAAAAACACCCCAGCCAACGTTCTTTGTGGATCTGGGGCCTATGTCCAAGATTCAAAACACCTAAAACTTGACCTCGCTCTGTCACTGTAAAGTAATAAAAATGAAAAACCTCATCTTCCTCAAAACATTGCACAATGCCACAAGTGTCAGAAGTATGGTTACACCAAAACAAACTGTGAATACAGTGTCAAATGTGGAGGTGCTCACATCAGTATCAACTGCTAAAAATCCCGAGACACCCCAGTACTTGCACACTGTGTCAACACACTGCCAACTACAGGGGCTGCCAAGTCTATAAAGAACTGAAATAGAGCACACAGCCTAATTGTCGACTACAGTCTGTAGCTGAAAATAGTGCCACCGCACTCAAGAGTAATTAAGCCAGGACTGTCCTATGCTCAAGTTACACAACCAACTCAGGGTCAACCCAGACAAGACAAGTCACAACCACAATGTCAAATACCTCCCATGATGGAGCAACCCACTATTTCCAATGTCCCGACTTTGCCTTTATCAAATGATCTCCTTCACTCCTTCTTTTCATAATTCTGTACCCTCATCATACCATACATATCTCTTCTCTCCAAAATGACCCTTCTAATTTCCATGCCATGATTTCCCATCATAAGAAATTCTTTTCTATCCTCATTTGGAATGCCAATGGCATTCAGACACATACTGACGAACTCAAACTGACAAAATCTGAAAAAATGACAAAAATATAAACGTAGTATTACTGAAAGAAACACAACTAACTAAATAATTTAAAAAATATGGGCTACCATACTTATACCCATACCCATAATATTTTACCATATCCATTCCTGATATCCTAGACTTCTTCATTAGCAAAAACATTACTCCTCTTCATCATTCCACTTAGATCTTAAACAAGCTTTCTCAGAAGAAAAGAAAGAAAGTGTAGTCAGAACTACAACCCAGTTCTCCTAACATCTAAAAGTCTAGATTAATAACTACCAACATAAGACCATAAGAGAAGCAATAAATATGATCAAACATCCGAACAGTATAAAAAAGAGGATGGATACAGCTAAGTAAAACTGGCACCCTGCTTTGAAAAGCATCAGATACATACATCTCACGATGGAGACTTTAGACAGGACTCTCCTAGTACCAGGTCCCAGCCGAGGGCATCCAGACCATAGCATGTCAGACTCCGGTCACATCATAGGAACCCACAGGTATAAATATCCTGTCCCTTCTCCCTTTTCTTCACTTCTATTGTAATATTGAAGAGGCTCACAGCAAGATGAGTGAAAGCTTGTAAATTAGTGACTAATGGTAATGAGATAAATATCCTCACTACAAAATCAGAAAACATTCTGAATGTGTGAGAGCAACAAGTACTGAGAAGAATGGAAAGACTGTGAAATAATTAGGAGCTCCTTGACTTGTCAATAATCCATGACTAATTAAAAGTTGTAGATATTGTCACTAGCATGAAAAGGGTAAAATTTGATAGCTGGGGTGTGTGCAGGGTATGGAGGAGCAACTTTTTCTAAAGAAATTTCTCAAGGGTCATCTAAGTGGAGGACAATAAAGAGGGCATTCTATACTATTGAGGTTGGAAGACTTGGAGAAGACGGTTGGAGTTAAAAATGGAGTAGAATAGTCATTAGAGAGGGATAAATAGAGAATAGTAGAGGTAGTTAAGATTCAATGAAGCTCATAGACCATTTAAAAAAATAATTGGTTTCTACATGTTTTGAAATATAACACAATCATGTTAAGGGGAGGTTTATTTTGATTTTTCAGATAGATTACAATAGTCTCTTTTTCAAGTAAACAAACTAAATATTAACATAACAGTTGTATGTTTTCAAATTTTGTTCTCTGCATGTTTTGGCTATTTATAATAGGAAACCATTTTGTGATCTATAATTTTACTTAATAAATTATACTAACCATGGTAACTTTGAATATTGTCATAAAAATTCATTATTATATACTAATATAAATAAAAAAACAATTGACAAGACTGACCAAATGACAGAGTTTTATTTTATTTTCATCTCAACTAATTTAGAAAGGCTAAAATTAGTGAAATACGGTATGGAAGGAAGGCTGCAAAGTACTGTAGATAAGGGTGAAGTTGAATGGGGTGAAGAAACCACAGAAATAGCTAATGAAACCTTGTTAATAAATTATTGAAAGCTTGGGGTACATGGTTTGATGAGGAATGCAAAAGGATGGTAGAAGAAAGAAAGAAATAGTCAAGTTCAATTTCTTTATAGTGCTATAGCAACTTTTTTTAAAAATTCAATTTTTTATAAAAGAAGTAAAAACTATAGCAATTCAACATTTTTTCTAGTAAAATTCACTTTAGATTAGCCATACCTTAATGTTCTTTCAATGGATAATTGATTATTGGAGGATATTTATATCATTTGGGTTATATTTGGGGTGTTGAATTTGCAATCCCCACTTAAGTTCTCTGACCCTCACTTTGGATTACCTATGAGAATGGGCAGAATGATAGGAGATTTAGGAAGTAAATAAGTTCTGCATTTGTAAAAATTTTGATTTGATGATAATTTAATAGTTGTAGCTGAAACTTATTGTTGTAAACAATACAGCCTATTAAATTGTTTCATAATAGATAACATAAATAGCTTTAAGTAATAAATGAGAAAATGTGGCAAAAATTATTTTATAATAATGGATAAATTAAAGTACTAATTTTTAATAAATTTGATGATGAAATCATAAAATAATATAAGTTTTAAAACAGTAAAACTATTTTGGGAAAATATTTTATCAATTGCTTTCAAAAGGCATTAATCACCAAAAAATGATAAAATATTATATGTTTTCATCTACTTTTCAATTCTATAACAAAAGACTAGAAAAACTCATCATTATTTCTTAATAAATTTTCATATCTAAATGTCCATTTTAAATTAAAGAGGAATTTTATTGTTCCCATTAGGAATTGATAATTTTTACATTATTTCTTCTGGACTTTTCAATTTAGATCATCAGACATTGTCTTATTTTAGATAATTTACTAAGATACAACGCTAGCAGCAATAAAATCACTCATTATAATGAGTCACTCTAGGAATTTAATTATTAGATAAA
>KZ807884.1:245581-274915 GCA_000696205.2 Oncopeltus fasciatus | reverse complement strand
AGAAAAAAAAAAAAAAGGCCATCCTACTTACCTATCAGAATGAAGGGTTTGATAACCCCGCCGTTGATTGGCAGGAAAATATAAGTAATTCACTTGTAACTCTTACAATTTATGGACAATAAAATATTGTAGTTATTCATAAAACACATATAAATCTTTTCTGTAATGAGAAACTCTAATCTATAACCCAATGGACAACCCTAATTAAGCAAATATTTGTCAGATAAAAATAAGGAGGTTTGAAAAAAAAAATGCTAACAAAACTGATAGAATAGAAATATAATGTTATAGATAATAATGTTGTTTGTTTTTTTTTCTTAAAATCTATTTATTATTTATATCTACATGTTTAATAAATAAATAAATTTTATTTGGATTAAGATTTATGAGGAAAACACTTAAATGATATAGTATTGAAATTTAAATGTGAATATTATGGTCATGGCAATGATCAAATGATTGTAATCGATTATTATTACAAACACCTTATTAGTAAGCCATAACCATTCTTCCATAAGCTTGACTATTTTGTAAAGCAAACTGAAATAAATTGAGCAGCATATTTAGATCATTAATCTAAGCATTCATAATATAACTAAAAATAAAAAATGACTGTTTACTGAAGTTAAGGAAATATTATAAGACTTTCTTTTTTTTAATTGCAGATTAATACATTCATCTTCTTCACCAGCTAATGCTTTAGATAACCATCACCATAAATTTAAATTAGAAAACACTTTTTTATTGAATATAAAAGCAAAATATAAATAATGTCATGGCAAAGCAAAGGCAATCACAATGTTATGATATCCTGGATTTAAATCCAGGAAATACAGTCGACATTTTTAGGAGAGAAAGAAGAGTATAAGATACATTTTTAAAACAATATTACCAATATTCTAGAGATACAAAATCAATCAGGATGTTATATACCTCCCAACAATTGGCTCCTTTAGTTAGCATAAGGAAAGCAATGACAGATGCAAATAATGTTTTTTATCAAATAATATTGATGGTGTTAATAACCTTTAGGTAGATAAGCAAAAAAAAAAGCTATTGTGTTTTTTGTGCAGAAGAGATTCATATTAGGACCAATAGAAGAAAAGTACAGAAGAAGAAGAGAAGTAAAAACATATATAGGAAGAAGAAGAAGGCTTGGGAAATTTAAAAACTAAGGAGAAAAAGAACTTCTACAGAAACAGCCTAAATTTCAAAAAGTAAATTATGATAAAGCCAAAGTCAAGCCTAGCCTTCATACTTGGAGGAAAGAGGATGGAAACCTCCTAACCATAAGTAAGTATAGAATCCTTGAACCATGGCCTAGGCATTATAATGTCTTTTGAAAGAAGAACATAAGCATTCTCCTAAGTACCTGAGATAAACCAAGTCAAAGTTATATAAGATCTTGATATGATTGGTGCCGACTAATGTCTCCCAGGCTTGGACCCTGTCCACTGAGGAGCAGAATGACCTTCAAGATGTAGACCCTCCATAAAATCCATGGTCCAATTAGGGATAGGTAAGACTGGAGAAGAAAATAAATAGAGAATATCATGAATTCTGCCTGAATGATGATATGGCTAATGCCTTTAGAATGGGATGACTCAAGCGGGCAGAGAATATCACAAGGATAAGTCCTGAGGAAACCCCACAAAGAATTATAAAAGAAGAGATCAACTATCAAAGGAGACTGGTGGCAAAGGATGCACCTAATCTGCTTGGAGTCCCAAATTGGAGAGCAGGAATTTAAACCGAGCTGAATGGCACAAGCTCATGGGAGGCTAGAACCCAACACCAGCACTATCTGATAGGTCAGTAGGTATTCTGAATTATTGAGTGGTAATGTTAATACAAATGCCATTCCATTCTCAATTAAAAAAGTAAACCATTTTTTTTTTATTTATCACAAACAAGGGAGATCATATTTCAAATTATAAAATAACTTTAAAATTCACTATTTTATTTTGTGAAAATTTCCACAGCTCACTCTTGGCAAGGTAAATTATGTAAAATAATATAAAACAAATAATGCTGATCAACTAATTTTTGGATGCTTAAAAATTTATATTTATAATAATCGAGATAAATTATTGTGTACATTTATTCTCTGTTAAATTCTTATGAAAATTAATATTAGATACATTTCAAAGTACACTCGTGCCTTATATTTTTATTATAAGTATTATCATTTCAAAAGTTATTTTCCTAAATCTAGATGAAATAAAAAAATCCTAGATAATAAGATAATAAAATGATATATTTGTAGGAGACAGATGAAACAGAGGTTGAGGCCTTTTTGTAGTTTGGATGGATTCGTTTTTAAGCTTAATATCTCTTTGATATGATAAAGAAGAAGTACAAACTAAGCATAATTCAATTTCATAAAATAGAAGAAAATTATTTGTACTTTTCATTGAGATTCACCAAATAAACTTTTAAAAAATTCGTAACTCTAAGAAACTGTTTGAACTGTTTTTATTTAAAAACAGTTATTTTTGGTAAAATGACTAGAGAAAATAAACTAACTATTTATAAGATGCATGAGCCTGCCAACAAATTACTTGACAATTATTTTTGGCAAAAATTATCCAAAGCTTTACAAACCAAAATCAGTATTTTATATANATTCATTCCTTCCCGCTTCACCCTTTTTCACAGTAAACTGCCATACCATCCTAATCCACCAGCACAGACCATGTCTTCCAACTCCAACCCATACAGCCCTCCCTGTCGACGCAGATAATAATAAATAAATAATTTGAATTTAATTTAGGGAGGAAATAATACATATAATTTAAATAGGATACTGTTTTTTTTAGAGAGATCTTAGAAACATTTCTTGTCAACGAGAAAGTAAGATACATTGTTTAGAATTATTCTAGGGCACTAGGACAAAATAAATTTTATAGTATTTAAATATGTCATATCTACATAATTGACATTTTCAATTTTTTATCTAAACTTATTTCAAATTCAAGGAAGAGAGCACTATAGCTTTTATGTTTCCAACTGTCACTCATAACAATTATTCCAGAATATTTATAGCTTCCAATGACCAATGGGCATCATAAAAATTGAGGAAAATAATTTTCTAAAAAAAATTTACCAACATGCTAACAAGTTGGAGAGCAAGAGACAAATGTTTTTTTAAATATATTAAACTATAAAAACTATACTAACAGTAACTATACTTCCCAACAATTCAGATTATTCTAGAAAAAGACCTAAAATAAAAGTTCTTGATGAAAAATTATTAAAAACATTTTCAACATGGAAAAATTATTAACTTTTCATAAAGAAATTGTACATAATTTTTTTTAAAGCCCACACACATTCATTTCTGGAAGTAATATTCCAGAAATTCAAGTGCTTTAGAATTTTTCTTTCTTTTTTCTAAATATTGATTTTTTAGGGCAATGAATGTGAAAATTATTGATTATTAATTTTATGGTAAAATAATAAAGATACTGTCTTCCTTAATGCAATCAACATTATTTTAAATGATAAATAATTTTATGGTTTAGAGAAAACTAAAATAACAAAAAAATAAACTAAAAAAATTTGATGCAGTTTTACAAATTATAAATATTTATAATGAAGTTAATAGTTTGATATTTTTATAGTTTAATGAATTTTGATCATGTATTTTAATAAAATAAACAAAAAAAAAAAAAGGTTTTTTTCTTCAGTCTCATTATGTTATTACTATTTACATTTTGATATTTTTTAAAATTATATTCAAGAGATGTTTACTTAGAGCTAAAAAACTAATAACTGATAATAATGATCGTTAAAGATATAGACATGGATGTTTTTTTTTTTTCTTTAACCAATGATACAACTCAGAAAACTACAGTATTACCAAATAGTAAATAATTTTTCTCCAAAGAATTAATTTAAATACTAAATAACAGATTTGTTTTCCTTTGTTAAAATAACTAATGCTATTACATAGACAGAAATGTACACCAACTTTAAAATAATGTGAAAAGTTGGTTTATATCTATAAATTTATTATTTTTATTCAATAAATTCTAAAAAAAATATTAAAATTAGTTAAATAAACCAATAAAAAGTTTAAAACAGAATTTTTTTTTAAATCCAGAAATAAGGATCTTGAATGATTTTTACCAACTTTTCGCAAAATTTATTAACACAAGATTTAAGATTATTTAAAGAAAGATTTGATCCAAATTATACAAAACTAAAAGAATAAATAGTGTATCGAAAAAATTGACATTCAAACGAGTGATGAATCAGATGAAATAAGAGGTAGAACACTTCCATTCTTCTTTTCACCAAGACTTGGCCGGATGATTGGGGGTATGACATTTTTTCTTTTGGTTACTGCTTGTGGAACCCTGTGAATTAGTACTAGTTGATAGTAGAAAATAAATTTAAAGAATTTTTTTTTTTGGCGAGTGAGCCAGCCAGGTTCATATGGAATTTGTATATTAAATGACAAGATAAATTTGGAAGGAGAAATTGTAAATTTGGAAAAATAATTAAAGAGTACTTTAATTTGATACTCTTTGAGAATAATGTAAAAATATTTCTAATGACAGGCTTAGAAATAGATTCATACAAAATTAGTGTTTAAGGTAATATAAGATTTATTCAAAACAGTGCAGTGGACAATGACTCAATATTTGCTTAATTTATAATTATTTGGCAAATTTTTATATTTTTAACATCTCTGATAAAGAAAATATAAATAATATATTTCAAATGCACACACAATATTCAAACCCACTCTATAATTGTTAGTGCAAAACATGCATGAAAAATACTTTTATATACTATACTTTTTGTAATTTTATTTTTATAAATTTTTTTTCTCCAAGTAAACTCTTGTGTTTTCATTGACTGTCATCATAATAAATGAAAAAATTAAATATTATTTATGTTGTAAAATAAATATAAATTTAATTTAGTTTTATAGATAAAATCATGTAGTATAGATAAAATCATCATATAGTAGCATTGATACAGCTCTATTATGGTATAATTGATTCATTTGGTATCAGAAACA
The DNA here is from genome assembly GCA_000696205.2 of Oncopeltus fasciatus. Lineage (NCBI taxonomy): Eukaryota > Metazoa > Arthropoda > Insecta > Hemiptera > Lygaeidae > Oncopeltus > Oncopeltus fasciatus. Next base: position 269,883 of record KZ807884.1, on the reverse strand, counting down.
AGACTTTAATAAATCTTACAGTTGAGATAATTTAAAAATAAAATGATGTTTCAAGAATATCTGACAGTTCACTTTGGCATAGCATAAAGTTGACAGATACAAAGCTCCTCAAATTTAAATTGAATTTTTTCCTACCCCTCTCCCCCAATTTATAATAATTATTAAAAAAATTATGTCCCAATAATGTGCATTTAGCAATTTTTTTTAATTTTTTTTTTTTTTTTTTTTGTAAATGGCTAAGAAATCAATGATCGTTGAAAATTAATGATCATTTATGACAGTTTGCCATAGGTGGATACTTGCTTTCATTATAAGTCTTTCACCAGTTATATTCAACTTTAATTGGGTTTAAATAATAATTTAATAATAAGCAAAAAAAAAAAATATTTAAAAAAAATTCCATTCAAAATTTAGCCTAAAAACTATTCTGATTTTTCTCCCAACATACCAATGAAAAAAATACACCTAGTACGATTATACAATAAATGCAAGGAAATGGATTAAAAAAATCTTACTGTCTCAGCCAGAACTACAGATCTCCTGCTTGCCGGGCTATTATAGTGCTATTAGAGTCCCAGCTGAGACAGTAAGATTTTTTATTCTATTCCCATGCATTTATTGTATAAAATTAATGTGAGATTCCACTTTCTCCTGAGGGAAGGAGTATGGGCCTCCTGGTGTATTAAGGGAGAGTAACCATAGTTAAGGATTGAGGGATGACGGCTCCAAACATTTATAATATCCAGCAGTCAACAAATGACAACTCAATACATGATCCTTAGAACAGTCAAAGGTCATTAGGATCACCTCGTCATTAATGCGTATCACATATGGAATGTAAGGATGAAGATATTTGGATGTATTCTACAAGCAGTTAGGATCTAAGACCAAATCCAAAAACAGAATGTAATTTGAATTCAAAGATTGAAAGGGAATCACATTCACACACTTCTATAGGAGCTCATAGCCTGCATGAGAAGAGCAGGTAATGGTGCAAGATGCTTAAGCATTGTAGCAGCAAAAAATTTGGTTGTGAGTAGTAAAATGTACCCTCACAAGGTTATCCATCAGACTGCAGGGAAAAGGCCTGAAAACAAGCTAGAAAACCAATTAAATGTTTCAATAGTCAGAAAGCATAGAAGCTTTATGCAGAATCAGAAGTTACTACAGAGCCAAATTTCACTTCCCAGTCAAAGGTAATATTAACTACTATAAATGAAAAAGTTAAGAATTTTGAAAGACCACTTCAAAAACCTACTGAACTAGGGGCATATGAGTACAGATGAACATTTGGACCATGCAGAATATTTGTAGAAAGATTCACTGGATGAACCAAATCTTCTCTATGTTGAAAAGGCAACATTAAAGGTGAAAACTTGAAAAGATCCAGAACTGATAGCTTGCTAAGAGAGCTATTCAAAAGGAGAGTAGCGCATAGCCTGATTACATGAGCTAGTGATAAGATCTGAAAAGAAGAAGCACCAAAAAGCTGGAACAGGTCTCATCTGCACAATCATGAAAAGGAATTCCATGGCAGAATATGAAAATTTTAGAAGCATAGCTTCACTCCTACTAGTCAACAATTTACTAAGATGTATCATGGGCATTAAAATGAATCACACTATGAAAATGTTTCAAGTGATTACCAGGATGGATTCAGAAGAGGAAGGAGCATTTCAGACTAAATATTCATTTTGAGAAAAATACTTGAGAAAAGATGGGTAGTAGTACATTTTACTACTCATTTTACTACCATACCCTACAAACAACAAACAATGCAAAGTATTGGATAACATGTTGACAAATTCTAAGGGTAATCAGCTTATAGGAAATTTTAGAACTCTAGTATTTTAATATTAAGTTATGTACTTACCCTACTATCAATAGTTTGCTTTTGCTTATTAAATGAAAAAAATATGAAAAAACATAAATGTTACCTACTTTATTCTTTTAAGAAATTCATGGATTTCAAAGCAGCTTATGACTCAGTTGACAGAAGCATCTTTGGAAAATTATGACTGAACTGGGTTTTCTGGGTAAGTGGGTGAGAGCGATGAGGGAATGTATAAACAGCTCAAAATGCTGAGTAGTGATACAGGAAGATATTACTAAAGCATTTAATGCTGATTAAGGATTGTGACCAGGAGACTGCCTCTCACCCATGCTGTTCAATTTTTCTTTGAGAAAAGTAATAAGAAAATTTTAATGTTATAAATTTTTTTGTGGTATTTAATCCCACGTAAATTTTAACAATTTTTAGTGCAAGGAACAGAATAAAAAATCTAGCTGTTCCAGCCAGGACTCAAACCTGTATCTCCTGCTATCCGGGCCGGTGCATTTTCCATTTATGCTACCAAAACAAGTCTGTGCTTGGACAGACTGTCTGGTTGGGACAGTTAGTTTTTATTCTGTTCCCTCACACTAAAAATTGTAATAAGAAAATGCCTCAAGAAAAAGGGTGGAGTGCATGTTGGAAGTATGTAAAAAATTCCTAGCACATCAGTGAATTGCAACAAATAAAAGAGCTATCCAGTGTCTTGATAACAGTGGCAGAATGAACTTGAATAAATAATCTACAAACAAGTCAACAAAATAAAACAAAGTACATAATATACATAGTGTATAGCAAGCCATGAACTAGACATGGAAGAACAAATAAATGTAAGAAAAATAACCTTTCATAAAATAGATCACTCGAAATTCCTAGGAGTTTTGAGGATCCATGGTAATCTCTGTTTATGACTAACTTAGAGAGGTTGATCAAAGAATAACCAGCAAAAATTAAGTCCTCTTTGCTTGCATTATTAAGGCCAAAAAGATCTCCAAAGCGCTTAAGTTAAAAGTATATAAAATGATTATTAAGCCATTATTAATGCAAAGTCATGAAACACAGACCCAACAATACTCTGAAGAGAAAAATTGAAATATTTGAGTTTAAAGTCTTCTGAACGATAGCAGGTCCCAAATGGAATGGAGATTAAGGATTATGTTGGTTGGAGACAAAGGAAGGCTGCTGCATGAAAAAAAGTAGTCAATTACTAACGATATGAAAGAGATGGTTCACGTGGAAGAAACAAGATGGTTGATCTACTGTTCAAGACAATGAATGCACAGTGGAAATTAAAAGCCATCATATTTAACAAACAGAAGTGGAAGAGACTTGTCCACAGGGCTAAAGATATACAAGATCTTTAAATTTGATTCTACATTTGTTGGAAAATATAATTATAGAAACAATAGGGACATATTTTGGACCACATATCCAGGTATTTATTTCATTAAATGCAATAAATAAAGAAAATTAACTATAAATACACATAACTAACATAGATAGAAAGATTTATTATATAAAAACATTTTCAGGCTAAGCTTTCATTATAAGTCTTTCACCAGTTATATTCAACTTTAATTGGGTTTAAATAATAATTTAATAATAAGCAAAAAAAAAAAATATTTAAAAAAAATTCCATTCAAAATTTAGCCTAAAAACTATTCTGATTTTTCTCCCAACATACCAATGAAAAAAATACACCTAGTACGATTATACAATAAATGCAAGGAAATGGATTAAAAAAATCTTACTGTCTCAGCCAGAACTACAGATCTCCTGCTTGCCGGGCTATTATAGTGCTATTAGAGTCCCAGCTGAGACAGTAAGATTTTTTATTCTATTCCCATGCATTTATTGTATAAAATTAATGTGAGATTCCACTTTCTCCTGAGGGAAGGAGTATGGGCCTCCTGGTGTATTAAGGGAGAGTAACCATAGTTAAGGATTGAGGGATGACGGCTCCAAACATTTATAATATCCAGCAGTCAACAAATGACAACTCAATACATGATCCTTAGAACAGTCAAAGGTCATTAGGATCACCTCGTCATTAATGCGTATCACATATGGAATGTAAGGATGAAGATATTTGGATGTATTCTACAAGCAGTTAGGATCTAAGACCANTATATATATATCTTAATTAAATCATACCACAAATTTAGAATAATGATTACTAAAATAATTGGATGCTTATAACAGTGCCCCCAAAAATCACTGAATATAAGTGCAAATACTTAAGCCAAGATAAATAAATAAATGAGAGAGAAAAAAAACTAAAGAGTAAAAAGAGAAATGAACATGCATTACCAACCAGGCTGACTAGTGTATTATTATCATGCATAAGCTCAATGACAATAAGCAATTAAAATTAATAAATACATGAAACAAAAAAAGCTTAAGCAAAGAAGGTATAGTTAAAAGCAAAGCAGTTGAAAGATTATTAAGAGTCAGTTACTAACTTATTTGCTATTAATGAATCAAAAATTATAATTGGCATATACTACTCAAAAACTTCATCAGAATCTTAACTCGATCTTTATTTTTAATAATCTGGATGAATGTATTCCTATTAAAACTCATTAATAGAATATTCTTAGTGTAAATAACAATAAATAATAGCTAATATTTAGTTAAAATACAATTTTTTTCAAATTATTTATACCTTGAGTATTTAAATACTCATATCTTTTTAATAGAGCACATTTATATCATATGAGTGCATGATCAAAGTTTGATTTTGAATTGTTTTTTAAGTTAGTCTGAATAACATCAGTACATACAATCATAGTATCAAGAGTAATTATATATTTTAATAATTTGTTATATCAATTCCATTGAAAGAGATTCAGAAGTTCAGATTAATTATCATAATCATGCCACAGTGATTACAGGTGAATATTTGATTTTATATTGCATAGAATAAAATTTATAAATATATATATATATACATTTTTGATCCTCTTTTAGATATATACTGGTAATAATAAANGAAAAGACCGAACAAGAAGCTGAACCATATATATATATATATTGAAAACAAAGTTTATCATATATTTATTATTTTGTGGAAATATATGTATATATTTATTGTATTATTCACAACATTTTGTGAAACCTATATTCCTTATGCTGAAGCAGGTGACTGAAATGAAACAAAACCTAGACCTGATAAAGTGTAAAGTGGCCTACTTGTCTAAGCTTTGCTCCTATCTACAATCACTCCAACATGCACTAAGCTCCCACATATTCAAATAAGAATATATGTATATTCAAATTCAAATTTAAATTTAAATTTCATTATATATAATTAATTAAAATATCTTGCATAATGGTAGTTCTGTTATCAAGAGTTTCATTTTAAATTTGTTCCGTTAATTGAAATATAAAAAAATGAAGAAAGGCAGAAGAATATAAATAATTAAGTGCATATATTGTACATATTTTCACATGCTGTAGAATGATGTACAAATTATAGGGTTCTCATGTAATTTGGTAGTGGACCACTGACAAGGACATTTACTTTTTGGTAAGGTATCGGAGCTGCCCATTCTTGAGAATGAGGGCTACAAGACTCATGATTTTGAATTATATTCTATCTCACTTTCACACAGCCTAACTTCTTGTAGGTGGAAGTGGTATTTTTGTCGATAGGCAAGTTGTAAATGTGCTTTGCACAACCAGCTGGATAGAGGTAAGGACTCCACCAATATTTGAGTATGCAGCTCATGCCTAGTCTAAATGAGGTAGCATCAAGCTATGGTATGAACTAGTAGTTTTTTCAGCCTTATGCTTGGTGTATAATTCAACCTCTTCAGCTTAGCGAGTCCACTTAAAATTTTCTTCATTTAATTCTTCTTATTTCCAAAAAAAAAGTCAGCACCGACCAGAAAACCCTAAATATTTTACTTACTATTTGAGTTTTTCTTTTCCAATAACAACTGAAGGAAGGTCAATGTCATTCATTTACTTAGCAATTGCAGACAGCCAAAAATGATAAATTTGCATTTCAAGAGGTTTATTGTTAGGGAGTGTTAATTTTACAATTACTGCCATAAAATTACAATTAATTTTGCAATAACTGATACAATTTCTGATACAAAAGCAGCCTTAATTCATTGTTTATTAAATTTATATTTATATTAATATTCCCAACATTGCACTGAATATGAAGTTGTAAATTATCAGCAAAATCACTATGCTGACCCCTACAACACCGAGGCAAGGTTGTAGGAGTCAGCATACTTGCCCAGAAAGCAGGAGAGCCGGGTTCAAGTCCTGCCTGAGGTAGTAAGATTTTTTTTCTGGCTCCCTTTGCATTTCTTGTATAAAATTAACTGTGGGATTACATAACACAACAAATATCATTATTTATATTAATTCTATTTGTGAAAATCAAATCGGTAGTAGATGTTGAGTTACCAGTGAAATGAGTCAGGTAATAAGGGCATGAGATTTAAACATTTTGTCCACCGTTTAAGTTTGTATTTTAGCCCATCATTTGTAGTTAAGTTTTTATTAAAGTCTCCTAGTAGGAAAGTCATGTGTTACAATGGAATTTAAGGAACTGGGGTATTCAGAACTTATTAACATACTCAATTTTCAAAAACCTGTACACTACAGCCAGGAGCAGCTTATGTCTCTGGCAACCTACTTTCAATAGGATGTATAAAAGCCCTGATAAGGTGGTATGCCATAAGCCTTTAAATATTTTAATAGATAAACTTTCCTTTGTATAAACCCCTCAACCTTCATGTTCTTTTCTTGTTCTGACATTTCAATATAATTTGAAACCTTGATTATGATTTGTTTAGAGGCATTCCATAGCTTAATTTGTGTCTCAGAAGATGTTAATAATAATAATTTTTCACAATGGTATCATTGAAATTGGTAGATTCTTCATAATTCAAAATTAAGTTAAGAAGTTATATAATATAGGGACTAAGCAGAGATAAGCAATGTATTATTATAATAGACTATCACACTATAGAAATATAGTGACTATCTGCTTTAATCCCTCGATGCCTTCACTACCTCAGATTAAAAGGACTGGCCTATTCTTCTTATATGTATACCCTCTCCCTGGTCAATATGTACTAAAAATCTTCCTTCTTCTAATTACTTGGTAAGCCTCAGTAACTTTTTTTTTTTAATCTTCAACAGTAAGTCGTTCATTAAAAAAATCTTGTTGGGCTCTTACCATAGCAATCCCACATCTCTCACAGTAAACACTCTCTTTTGTTTGGCTAAGTCAATTAGATCTCATTATTATGATTTTTTACAAATTATAATATTAGAGTGCGGATTTTATCAGATCTGAGTTGAGTTCATAGGCAAAAAATATCCCTTATAGTTCTTCTGTTCTTCTGTGGAAGGATGTTTTTCCACTTAAATGAAAGTATTTTTTACAAGTTTAACAGTAAATTTAATGTGTTATGAGGGAAACCCTTGGAGACCACACTTTTGGCCATTCGACTACTTTAACAATTTCGTGGAATCGTGGCACTGAGAAACCTCTTAGGCTTGCTATTTAATCAATCATCTATCACATATCCATTGTTCTTCATAATCGTGATGGAATTTATCTTCTGTTCAATTTCTGTTGCAAACAAAGACCTAGCCAGAGGTAGCATGTTACTACTCTACCATTACACACATACAAAGTTGCCATTTTGAAATTGAGGAAATTCAATCACTGATCATGATAGAAAGGAAACTTAACAGCAAGGGCAAGCAGGAGATAGTTAGTCGAGGTATCAGGCAATAAGAAAACTCACTGAAAAGACCGAACAAGAAGCTGAACCAAATAAGTAATTCTTTCCAATGACTAAGGCAAGCTCTGTAAAAACATTATAGAGGAAAAAAAATTTTACTAATCAGTAAGCTTAATTTGATATTATGTACATTTCCAAGGATTGATAAACAAAGAACATGAGGAAAAGAGAAGCACCAGAACCAGCATATGAAAGAACATAATGAGATTATTTCTTATCATGCTAGCTGTTGTAATAGTTAGCCTTCCCCCGAGCAAAGAGAAAAATGAATGCAGCAATTGAATGCTTCAGAAATGAGGAGACAACAGTATTATAGGGTATATTGATATACTTGTCACCTAATTGAAAAAGGGTATAAAACAGTAGAAACATCTGCTATATATGTTTGTGTGTGTATGTATTTGAAAGAAAGTGTGTAGTTATATTAAGGGCATTTTTTTAAAGAACATTAAAATGAATTCAGAAACTTATTATTTCTTAAAAGCTTTCCTAAAATTATAGAATTAAGTTATATTTTAAGTTTTGGATATCAATTTCATTTTATGCTTAAAATGGATTGCAGGAAAAGTTAATGATTTTGCAAGAATACAAATCTAGAACTTCTTTCATTTGTTCAGAAAATTCTCATTTTTAACAAATAAAAACTCTAAATTCAATATAAATAATTAACATCTCTTTCTCTCCCTCTCTCTCATAAACACACTCATGCAAATGTGTTCTGAATTGTATTAAATAACCATTTAGTAAAGTACTACTTTCAGATAGATGGGATATATAAATTTAAATTTTTATTTAGATAAAACGCGATATTTCATTTTTAAAGTTGTTGCATTGACCATGATTGAACTAGCATGGCATTCAGAGATTTATCATGAGATAAAACTTACTTTCATATGTTAAACATTAATTATTATAAGAAGTAGCATAAATTTACTCACTTGTACAAAATGTAGTGTTGTATAAGAAAAAAAATATCAAATAAAACTGAAAAAAGACCTAGACCAAACTTTGTTGGATCACCAAATATTGAAGACCAATCATCTGGAAATAAAATAAAATAAAATAAAATAGAAATCCAGAAATATTTTAAAATAATAAATTAAATAAACATGGAAAACTTAATGCATTCTTCAAAACCACAAATGTCATATAAATAGATTTAAATGTTTGTCTGTTGAGCAGTTGAATAATGAAACATTATATTTAAATATTATTAACAATCGTTCATTTACAATAAATTTTTAATCATTTTTTATTTGTAAACTTCCATAGCCTTTACACAAAGCAATTAATAAATATGTAAGATTTATTTAAAGAAAGAATTTGAAACAAATAATAAAATTAATCCCCACTGGTTAGGATGCAAAATAATGTAACAAAGCAATAAAGTCAACAAAGAAGTACAATAGAGTAATAAAAAATATTTATTAAGAGAAAATGGCTATAATGAGGCTACAGATGATGTATAACAAAGAAGTATCAGAAGTCTGAAGAGAAAAAATTTAAGCTGGATATGAATAATACATAAATATTAGTTAACAGAGACAAGTATTAAAAATTACATGAAGTACTCCAACTAAAATGAATGAATTAGGCATTTTTTAAAAAAGAGAAAGTACTATCAGATTTTTAATCTCTGAATGGCCACCACAGAATTAATTATGAATACATACCGAATTGTGCATGCATTCATTATTTAGTGAACAAACTTTCATTTATACTGGCTTATTTAGTCTGAATGTTATAAAGCACAGTGTAAACATGGGGTTACCTTTGGGGATGTTCAAGAGCCAGGTAAATAAAGAATATTAAGCAGAATAACTTTCAACCTCGTCAGTTAAGCACATGTTTAGACACATCACCATGGAAAAGACAAATGTTCAAAATATCAAACTCCCACTATTTCAGGGTATGAAAAAATTTTTCCAAGTAAGTATTCTATGACATTCCTTTAACTTGGTACATTATTCATAATTAAATGATTGAATTATAAACTTTATTTAAAAGGAAACAAAGCTAAGAAGTTTATTAAATAGTTTTAATATAGTTTATTAAATAACTTGTACCCCAGTAGAGAATGCAATATTTGGTGTGTACTGTGAGTTTTTCAGGATTAAGGTAAAAATATGAGAAAATTATTATCTGCTTATTGTTAAAAATACATAAGAATAAAAAGCAAATTTAAATGTGAATATAGGGTTCACAAATTTAACATTGACCGAATAGTCTCCAATATACTTAATTTTGCCATACATTAAAAATTTTTGTCTTATAGAAAAAAAATTTCAAATATAACATTATAATACCAAAACAGACCACAAGACCATCCTACAGTCTAAGCTGTCAATACCATCCTGCTTTCTAGAATACTTCAGAATTTCACAACTAGAAGATGTTATTTCAAATAATTAGAGCCAAAGAAAACTTAAATTTCAGATGTGTATACAATACCATTATAAATAAACATTTTCTGTTGAGCCAAAAAAAAGTTTAAAGAACTTAATGGATTCGAAATCCTGTCTCATTCACCATGTACTTTAGACCTCGCACCATTGGATTACTACTTGGTTTGATCCATGGCCCATTTTCTTCAGAGGAAAAACATGATAATTTTGCGGAAGTTGAAATTGTGGTCCAAGAGTTCTTAGACAGTCATCCCAAAGAATGGAATCAGCGTGGATTCGAGCAATAGGCTAGCAGATGGCTTTAGCCAGCAAATAAAAATGGATAATACTATAAGTACTTATTGTTTTTTACATTAAAGTTATAGTAATACAAATATTTGATTGAAAAACTGTACTTTTTTTTTGCACCTCTTTATTTAAAAAAAATTAAATAGTTTATTATGAGATAAAAGTTATATTGGAGAACTCTTCAAAAATATAATGAACAATAAAACAGATTTCAAAAACATTGTTAGATAATCACACTATCAAATATAATTGGGGATCTAAATTTACTTAGTAAAATTTCAATTATACCTAAATTAGTTAAAGTAAATAAATGAAATACCATAGTTATCAGCATTCACAATCATCTGTAACATACTCAGTGTCCCACCAGTAAAGTCTAGCACAACATTCCCAATACTCCAACCAACAGTACTTTTTCTTTTGTAATTCATGAAAGCCTAAAACAAATTTTATAGTACAGGTAAAAAACAGTGGGAGAAGGAATATATTTCGTATATAGGAGAACAAGTTAGTAAAATCCAAAACAGAGAAGTCCACAGCTAATAAATTTTAAAAATGATAGGGAATTCAAATAATAAATTCTCAACTTATACAGATATATGATGATATTCATTCATAATAAAAACTTTTCAAATCCATAGTTACTTAATAAATATTTTTAAAACTTAAATTTCCGTCAAATCATACTCATAAGTTTCAAATTTTCTGAAAGTAAAGCTTATCAAAGACTGCAAAACAAATAGTTAATCAAGTAGTACAAGGGGAGGTCAAAAATTTCTTGATCTACCTATGAAGGAGAGAAAATTAAAACAAAGGAGTTATTAAACCTTATCATATTTATCTAATCAGTAGTTACATGCACACAAATTTGTATGCCATTTCTTGTCGAGTAGTTATAATATTTTTAATTTCATCAGCTTGCACTTGCTATTGCAAGCCACTTGTACTTTACTTACACTTGTAAAGTGGTGGCCACGATAGGCAACATGAGCTTTGATTTAACCAACCATCCTCATTACAGCCAAATCTAGCCCCCAGGAACTATTTTCTGTTTCTGAATTTCAAAAAAGTCCTCAGGGGAAGGTGATTTAAGAATGAGGAACTCAAAGGGGCTATTGATATTATTAATAAATATATGTAATAAATGTATTGATAATAAGGGGTAACATATTGAAAATGATACATGTTTCGTGTTTTGATTTCATTCCTTTCTGGGTCAGGTTGAGAACTTTTTGACCCTGCCTCGTATATTGGATAATACTTTTTGAATGGCAAAAATTTGAGCCCTTAATGATCTAAAGATTAATGAATGAAACTTAAGTCTTTTCAATAGTGGATCTTTATTATAATTATTTGGTATACTTTCTTGTTTTTATTAGATGTTTTTTGTTGGGATTCAGTCAAGTTAGATCCAAAAATAAAATACAAATTTTAAAAAAATGTGTAGTTTTAAATTATCTGCCAATGTTTTTGCTTACATTGCAAGACATCTTCAGGGCTGTTGAAATACAATGTCATAAAAATAAAAATAAAAACAAAAAATTAAATGATTTACTTTTTTTTAAATACTGTATTAGTTGTGGTATTTAATCCCACATTAATTTTATATAATAAATACATGGGAAGGAATAGCATGAAAAAGGATTATTCATCATCATCATCATCATCATCATCATCATTATTATACACTACTAGGACCAACATGATAGACAAAATGGACATTAAAATTTTTTTTTTCATTTAAATTATTTTCAATATATACATATGTACATATATATATAATTAGTCACATTTCCTCTAATGCATTTAAACACATTTTAATGCTGTAATGCACATGAATAAAACAGGCTTTTCTTTCTATGGGTTTATAATTAATTTCTTTTATAGGCTCAAATAAAAGTTATTTATTATATCTATTGCAGGAAATATGACTAACCAATTTCCTTTTTCTCTTTTTAATGCCTTTTTACACTGCCTTTTTGTAGCTCTATTCCTGAAATGATTGACAATTTAATAATGTAAAAGAAAAAGTTTTTGTGATGCATTGAAATTTTTTGATTGAAATTACAGAAACAAGTAAAAAATGTAAAAGAAAAATTACTAAGAGAATTAAAAAACGTAAATACCAGAGGTGAGAATTTTAAACAATCCACATTTTGAATGGTATCACTTTAATGACGTCATAGTGAAAATTTAAATTTAAAAGTAAATATTTAATAACTATAATGTTAAGGAATTTGCTTACTAAATACACTACTGCTCCTGGGGTGAACTTAATAAGCTTGTCATTTTGATAGGCAGCAACTAATTAACTAACATCAGTTAATGTAAAACTGATGGATAAACAATGAAATACTGTAAAATAATGAGAGATCAATGGGGACCAAAGTCGTAGATCTTTTTAAAAAAACAACATTAATCTATCTGATTCCAGAGCTTTATCTATGAATATTGGTGAAAAACCACGGAGCACTGTCACCAATTTCTGCACTTTAGATGAAACCCCAATAAAAAATCATGGACTTCCATTGGTTTGGGACTAAAGAAAAAAAAAATACATGCATGTCCTGAAGCATCCTTATGTCTCATAATTTAGACTAATTAGTAGGTTTGTAGGTGGCATAAATATGGCTGCATGGTCTACTGTAGTTAGCATATTTATCTCATTATACTTTCATCAAATTGCAGTAATTGATAGTTATGTACAATGTCAGATGACCTGGGAATGAAGCCAACTTAATTTCTCTATCCTATCTTTAAAGCAGATCAGTTGCCAAGTCTGCACTATGTTGATATAAATAACACTAATATTTTAAATCTTTAATGAATAATAGAATTATTGATTTAATAACCTAGATCTTAAATGCAAAAGTTACTGTACTTTTTATTATTTTAAAGTGGTCAAGTTTGATATTATTGAATTAGAGGGGGGGGGGGCAATGTGCCAGGCTAAATTCCAGTAAGCATGTGAGTTATATTTGGATATAAAAATTTACCTTATTACCTCATCACTAAATCTCTGTTTCCTCTTAATAGAAGCTTAAGCAATTTAAAACTTTTAATAGGATTAACTAGCTTTTAAAATAAGAAAAGGAACTTTACATTTAATGCTTATCAAATAGGAAGACATAATGATAATTCTGTATAAGAGTAATAGTATAAGGCTCTTTAGAAAGTAAAAAAAAGTAAGGTCCAGAGAAATAATTGGAAGTTCTGTATATTTTACCTATTTGTAAACTGTTCTTAGTTTATCATTTATAGGTAAGTAAGAAACTTTTAAAAATGCTGCAAATTATTTCACAATAGTTATTTAATTTACTTTATAATCCATTTTCAATTATTCATTTTAAACATTCCAAAAAATTATTAGAGTGATGTGAAATTAAAAATCACATCATTTTGGTATTAACAATGAAGATACAATGAAAAATAAGTACAAAATATAGATATCACATTTTTCGAGGGGGAAATCCTGAGGTTAATAAATGTAACAGTCTAAAATTTGGTCAAATTTTAATTTTTTAATCTTAATTTAACTTTTATTTTCTTGGAAAGAGTTCATAATAATACAAGCTCTTTGCCAGGAACAGCGAAATCTAAATTTTAAAATTTAAAACTATTTCTGGTTGAAAATTCTTGTGATTTTACAACTGTAGGTTAGTTATAAATAAAATGAAATATAAAACATAAGGCTCTTACATTATTAATATATTTACAGGATAAACACTACAGATATTATAAAAACTAAGGTAACCATAACGTATCTGTTAAACACCTCATGATAGCTTAGCATTTTGACTACTTTGTTTTTAGTGATCTGTCATCCCGTCCAATAATTTTTTTCAGATGGGGTCGGAGACTCATCCCAGATTTTTGCTGAGCAGCTCAGTTTATTATAAAAATTGTGAGGTTTAACTACAACATGGTGATGTCATCAACCAAGGGTAGATTATAGGTGCTGGATACACTAAGGTTTTCCTCAAAATGGAATCAAACCTGGGATGATAAGTTTAATGGTTTAGATCATAATGCTTTTTAAACTTTAAACCCTTAATTTAGCCCCCTTAAAAGTGATTGATGAAGCTCATTCATCATGAAATTAGGCACTTTTTGGGGATAGTTAAACCATTTATTTGAAAAGCCATCAAAGACAATTCAGCCATTTTCCAGATTCCGAAAAACTATTTATTGGCAATGGCAGAAGACTACTTTTTTTTTCAAATGATTCTTAGAATCTACATAACTTGCATATATTAATAGTGCATAGCATTACATTTAGAGGGAGGAATTATGATTCTGATTTTAAAATATTCCCAATAATCTTCTTTTTCACTCAGAATAAAAATATTGCTAAATACACAAATCTTGTATTAAAATCAAGTACATGTTTGTCAAGATTAATAGTAAAAATAATTTAAAATATTCTACAAATTAAAAAAAAAAATTTATACCATTAAGTATTAATTTAAATTATTACTCAATGGTATATATATAAAGTGATAATTCACAGTTAACTATTTAAAAAAAACTTACCTGAGGTATGTACTTTATAAGTGTTGTGACAAGTTTTAAGTAAGAACATATAGAAAGAAACTCAAGCCATGTCAGAAGGGTAGAGAATAAAGTAATACCCAAACTTATAAGTAAAATAACAAAAAATGCTCCAATTATAAGCCGGGCAGTCAAAGAAACAGTCTGACCACCTCTCTGAAAAAAAAAATCAATAAAGTTTTCAAAATAGAAATAATTACTTTTATGTGTTAACTCAATAGACAAAGAGTGAATATAAATATTGAGAAGAAAACAATCTTTGATAAAATGACAAGCATATTTTGAGGAAGAATAATGAACTCATTGAAAGTATTAATCATTTAATAAAACTAGACTGTTTCTAAGAATATCTGACATAAAATTTGTCTATTAAATTAATGATGTTTCTTGTTGGTTCCTTTAGATAGTTGGGTTACAGATCTGACTAATGTAACCAAGTTGCAAATTTTGAACTAAATATTTTTGTTTTAAAAGCATAAATTTATTTGAACCTGGATCTATTTATGAGTAAACATTATAATATATAAAACTATTTAGAACACATTTAGACATATTTCAGAATGCGCTCATGAGGGGGATGTGGTCGGCTTGGTCCAACCGAGCACATCCTCTTTCACAGGGCTGTCGCCTAAAGCAATGATGGACCTTATATTCTATTAAAATGATGGGCCGCGAGGCGCCGCGGGGTGGGCTCTGTCTGTCTCTGTCCGTCGGGATGGGGCCTGTGACAAGATCAACTTAAGGTTGATTTTTTTAAAAATAAAATATGGAGGGCGCTGATAACCTCTGCAGTTGAGCGCCATAAATCCCCAATAAACAAACAAACATATTTCAGAACTAAACCAATATAAATTACTCAATAAATTCCATTAATTTTGGCTGATTTAGATATAAATAAATTTATGATATTCTAACTGTGATAAAAATTGAAAAATTTTAATTCAGAACTGAAGTTAAATATATTATAAGTTTTATTGACCATATATTTTTTATTTGTATGAACTTGCAACTAATTTAGATAAGAGTTGTATTTATACCATATAAATAATAAAAGAAAATAAATTTGATTTGAAAATATAATATATAATTTTGTTATAATCAACTAAATATGAATATAACTTACATAAAGTTATGCTGTTAAAATACTTCTTATTTATCAAAATTAACAATTTTTTTATACTTAATTGTGACTATAGAAAAGGGGAACAAGTTTTTAGTAGTAGGGTATTAAGATTTCATAATAGATATAAAAAAGAATACATTTTAAAATAAAGAAGTTCAGCCCTTAATTAATTGTCTTGAAACAAATCATATTATCTTTAAGAATATTTTATTACCTCATAAATACAACACTGGATGACAGTAACAAGTGTTATTAAAGCTGCATGCAGAGAAAAGAATATGTCATTTAAAAGAACAGGATTTAATCCTCCTGGATGAGCAGAAAAATATTCAGCCTGAAAGAAATAAACCATTAAATTTTTTAAGCTAAGTTTTATTAGGATAATATTTACATTTAATAATACTAAGCAGATAACATAATGGTTAAAAAAAAAAAGGTTCTTTTTTCAGATCTGGAGAATAAGTAACATAGAACTTGATACTTCATTATTGTATATGAAGGGCAATTACAATTCTAGTTAGAGGGGCGAATAAAAAACTTTTCTTTATCTTTAAAATTTCTTCAACAAATCAATTCAATTTGCCTATTATTTTTTGTTTTTTAAAGATTGAAGAAAATTCTTCAAAGTTTTTTTTCTGTGAAAAATCTTATCAGCCAGAAATGGGCAAATAAATTTTGAGCTCATAGACCATCTTCATAGCAATCCAGGTCCAGGATGTATGAATGCATCTTAGATTGTTTTGGATCAATAATCTCCAAATAGATCATTATCTTTAATATGGAGCAGAAATGATTCATTAAATATGTATTATAACCTAATAATTGTTGGCTTTAAAATTTAAAAGAACTTTCTTAGTTCATTCACCTTTCATCAAGAATTCATAATACTTGGGCATATTATAAATTTTTCTTAAATGATTTATACATTTTTCTTTAAGTATATGTATTTTTCACAATCAAATAAAAAAAAAAATCTAGTTCACAATTTATTTAAGTATAACCAATGAGATGTAATAACTAGGCTATCTTTTAAATGATAAATGGCTTCAAGAAATTTAAAAAAAATAACACACATTTTGATTTAAACTATAACAAATTTTTTAAAAAACCTGATCTTAAAACCTATTAATCAAATAACTTAATCTTGTGAAGAATTTTTAAAAGAAATGAATCTATGGGCAACAGGAGTGGAAAAAGTCATGTTGTTTATAACTGATTCTGTAAGCAATATACCAGTGACTTTAATAAGTGCAATAATATATTTCAAAAAGACAAAAAAAAAAAAAAAAAAAAAAAACAATTATTTGGACTCAATAAAAAACAAGTCTCACTAGAAGTTTTTATGAGTATGACAAGTTATGGCAGGAAAAAAATCAATTGTTGCTTAGAGTGATTCTCAGACTTGAAGCTTTTTATAATGACAGTCGCTCACAAATGTAGGTTGAGTGCAATAGGGATTAAAACATGAAGTCATAAATGGCTACAATTTATAATATGGCACAAAGCAGTATAAGAGTAGAATACTCCTAAAAAACTTGAATGAGTGCAAAAATTGTTGGCTATAAGAAGTTATAGTATGATACTAAGCTGTCTGTGTCTTACCTGGTCATGTTCCCATTTCTTAGCTACAAAATTACAGAATGATCAGAAAACTAAATGACACCACAAACTTTGAAATATAAAATGTTGAACAGGATGTACAGTACAATGCAAAGCATTCTCTCACTGTATCTTCTGAATAGTTAATTAAAAAATAAAATATAAAAATAAACATACCTCAACAGAAGGAATCCAGTACAAACTGCAATTAAAAATTGAGTAAAGTGTAAAACCTATTAAATTTAGATATACGAAGTCAAAATTCAGCCCCACAACACTGAAACAAAAATACTTCACAGTTAAAACAATTAATACTTCAAAAATATACACTAATGAACTAAATGTATAATTGAAGGAAAATATCAAAGGTTGTATTATGACATCATCCAATATCAAATAAGCTCTAATTGCTCCAACTAGTTTTTGTGAAGTATTTGCCAAGAGCCTCAAGAAGACAAAACCTCAAGAAAATCTATTTGATGTATCATTTAAATGTGTCTGGCATGTTATAAAGATGCTCTATGGATGAATGTCACCTTTAGTAATATTAACTTTGATGGTGCATAATATAAATATTTTATGAGATATGCCCAACTTAAAGAATACTTAATAAGTAAATACATGTTTCTCTGCATAAACTATAATCTATCAGATCATTTAATGAATAAATCATATTAGGAAAGAAATTTTATTTATCTAATACATGAAATTTAGCTAAACTGCACTATAATGAGCACAATACTAAATAATGAACACCACTGAGAGTTTCTCAAAAGCATTAAAAATTGAGAAAGATTGAAAAATACCTATGTGATTTATCATTATGTATAGACTAAGATTGAACTTGTGCAAGGAGTCATTATTTTTTTTTTTTTTTTACTCCAACTGCTAAACAAATATTCAATGATCAAATTATGTAACATGTAGCTTAAATATGCCTTTTAAATTTAGATATTAGTAAGATAAAAACTACTAAATTTGTAAGAAAGTTGAAATAGGGAAAAAATACAAGCAGGCTGTATATGACAAAGCATAAGGTAGCTATTAGAAATTTTCAAAGCAACAAGTAGAATATGAGCAAAATATATTGTGCATACACATACACTGAACTACTTCCATTGAAAAACCTTGGAAGATATTTGATATATTTAAGTTGAAGAAGTTATATTATTTTAAAATTGGTTTTTTCAACATCAATATATTTTTAGTACAACTTTTACGAATGTTGGTTATGTATTCAATGGACTAATTTTCTGCTCCTCTTAGGTGGAATAAATTCACACTGTATTTTTTAATTTTTATAGTTATTTGTAATAATATTGACTAACTTGATTTATTTTTAAAAAAATGTTTCAGAAAATTTAAATAAAAAATATTTCCATGTTTAAATTATTTCAAGTAAAATTATATTTTTTTTATGAAAATCAATTTATCTTAAAGCATATAATGTATGGAACATGTGATGTAAATATTTCATTCCCATCATTGTTTAAGTGATAAAATGTATTAATTATCCATAAAGAAGACACACCCAAATACAAATCCATTTCTCTTCATTATACAAATAAATTTAATTATCTTATTTTAGTCTCAATGGTGTTTTTAATTTCTGAGTTTGATATAAAAGTCAACTTTTCTGTAGCTCATTTCAAAAAATTAATAAATAAATAAGAAAATGATATAGTAAAACAAGTACCTGAGGGGACAAATCTGCCATTTGTAAATTATGAGTCAAGGTTTATAAATCTTTTAAATTTATTAGATGTAGTTCTTAATCATTAACAAGAGATACATACATAACAATATTTCATGCACTGACCTGATTAAACATTCATTAATATCACTTGAATAGAGAGTAAAGTGAATATGCATAGGAAGTCTTATGTTTATTAATTAATGAATGTGCCTAAATATAATATCATGAATATTTTATTAATACCTTTTCCTTCGCCAGTTTTCATAAAGCTGGGGGTAGAATGAGATTGACCAGGCAGCAAAGTATATCCACCCAACAACAGTACTCATCAATGCAAGCTCACTGGATCTCATCACAGTTACTCGGACAAATGCTTTGCTTACACTGAAATATTTAAAATACAATAAAAATAAAACATTTTATTATTATCTAAAGTTCTCTCAAAAGGATATTTATTAATATTTTCTCACAGGAACCAATTTAATAGGAAGATTACAGGGAGCCAATGACCAATAGGTTATAGATAAGTTAAACTCACTAGGCTAACCTTTAATATGAAAATATTCAACATAAATATTATAATAATTCAGATGAATAATAAATCAGAAGTCAAAAACATATTTTCTGAGGAATATAAATCTCAATAATTTCAAAGAAAAATTCATGAGTTAAGAGATTAGGTACTTCTAAGAATGTTAGGCAAGAAGACACCCTAGGGTGGGCATTATGGATGATATCTAATAGACTGAACAAAAAGATCTTTTTACCTAATATTATATCAAAATAATTTTATACTAACAGAATATAATGAACAAAAAGCTGACTTATTATTTAAAATTTCGTAGGACATTTTTCTAGTTTTTCATGGTAAAAAGCTAATATGCACTACTTATAGACCTAGACGCATGCACACACACACACACACATGTGCTCATGCAAACACACACATAAACACTGGTAGAGGAGTTCCTAAAAATAAAATTTATCTAATTGGGAATTGCAAGATTAAATAACCACATCTTATTATAATTGGTTAGAAATAACTTACTCAGTTATGTTGGGTGTAATAAAAAAGGATATGATAGCGTGTCCAAGATCCACTCCTTTCATAAAAACCTTCCAAGGGGGTCCTGTTCCACTTCCATTAATATTTATATCGACCAATTTACCGCTCTTTGAAGTATAGTTAAGAGTGACTGCATGTGGCAATGGGTTCCTGTGAAGAAATAAAAATATAATAAGAAAAAATGAATTAACATAACTATAGATTAAGGTTCTCTAGTATTCAAATTAATTCCAATACATTTCAAAATCATTATGTTTTTGGTTGGAGTGATGAGGATGTCAGTGATTTTAACTAAAGTCGTGAAAAATATAAAAATGACTGAAAGTATATATAACCACCATTATGTTCAATCTCAGATGTTAATAATAGGGCGAAAATGAAAGCTTAAAATTAAGTTTTGTAATATAACTCCACTTATATAAAATTTGAAACAAATTAATTAGAAAATTCGATTTTGAAAAGAAAATATCAGAAGAAATTTCTTAAGATTTTATAATTTAAAATAATTTTAAATTTTATTGTTAAATTCTACTATGGTGGGTTCTATTGTATTTAACTAAATATTTTAGCAACTATAGGTCAGAAATAATTTTTAATTACAAAAGAGATTACTTGTAAATCTCTATTCTCAATAATGCAAACTGTTAACTGATCAAAAAATGCGTAGGTATTTATTAAAAAAAGATAAAGAATGTGTCGAATTACATGAAACCCAACAGTGCCCTAAAAACATTATCAGTGGTCTGTCCTCCAATGATTAAAATCATTTATCCAGATTATCAGGATTCCCAGGTACAAAGAGAAATTATGGAGTCCTGAGAGCAGAAGAGTTCATTCAGATTGTTATATACAAGGATATAGAAAGGTAGGAGATAAAGGTCAGTCATGTCATCTAGAATTTCATTTATTTATTTTTAACCATTAATATTAATAGAAATGGTTTTAATGACTAGTATGTGGAGAAGTACACAATTAGACAATACACAAATTTATCTCTAGTAAAATATCACTTATCAATGAAGTTATAAACATTAAAATATCTCAATTGATTGAAAGAATAAAATATAAAGAGCATATTTACTTTTTATCTAATCAGTATCTATTGTTATTACATTGTGTTGTGAATAAATATTAATAACTTAAATAATGTTAAACTGCTTTCATGGTCTGACTCATATTCTCAATTTGGTATCAACTGAGAAACATAATGGCCAGGCGATATTAGCTGCAAAATAAAAAGTCAGTCATGCATCAGTTGATGAATAGTTGTACTTGAACATTTCATGGATGCACTACATTTATAGAATATGTATTTTATTAATAAACAAATCTGTGTTGATTTGATTCCTACAGGGAGCTAGAAAGAAAAACTCTCTACCTCAGCGGGACTGCTCTTTCTCCGGGTGAGGTAGACAGTTATTTTGTTTTTTTCTAGCTCCCTGTACAATTCAAATTGGTAATGAAATGTGGGATTACATTACCACAATTATCATCATGATATAAATCTTTGTTGAGTTTCATTGGAATATACTGATAGTAATGCTGCTGCAGCAAAAACTCATTTTTTACTTGTGCTTGATGTTTCAGATAATTCCCATTCTTCGTCTTCCTATTATGTTTAATAAAGAATTCAACCTTTTATCGACAATTTAAAAGCATTGTGACAAATTCCACTAATAAAAACATGTAATTGTTACTTCAAGGCCGTAACATTGAGAATTGGCGGTTCACACTACTATTACTAACTAATTTTGCTGCGCAACTCTTAAAAAATTTTTTTTATCAATATACACTTTTTGAGTATCACAACTCTTAAATAATTATTAAGTCTGCTATATTGATAAAACTGTACTCACTCTTGCAATTCAGGTAAACCTTTCTCCCAATTCGGTTTTTGCTCTATAACGAATAGAGTCTTTTAATTTATGTTGAAAATCGGGATACCAAATTCTAATATGAAAAGGAGTTAACTGTAGCTTCAAGGAGGCTAAAACTTACCGGAAAGGTAAACCGTAATAACTTACCATTCAGGTGAACAACTCCTAAAATTTTTCTTTTATACATAAACCAGTGTTAGATTTAATTAACATAAAATAAATTTTACGCCTGGTAAAACAATGATTACTCACACACATGAAATTGCAGGTAATCCCTACTTCTATTGGTCCATTTCCACTCAATAAATTCGGAAAGAAGTTCTTTATATACCCAAAGTTGAATGGAATCAAATCTAAACTTACCCGAAATTCTATATTTTGTATGTCAAACATTATGCCCACCCATAGGATAGACTGATAAAAATTTCAGAAAGTACTTCTCCTACATATTAATTTTGTCAAGGAAAATAATGTAGCATAGTATTGTTGTGACGATCTCAAATATTATATGTGATTCATAAATGAATAATTATAATAACAATCAATATCTTCAATTTACTTTTCTTCTATTACTTGATTGAAAATCATATCGTAATATATCAAGTTATGTTAGTCTTAAGTTAACCATTAGTTTTGAGTAAGCATAAATAATATGCGTAATTTAAATAATAAATTAACATTAACTTAGCTGACTTCAGCTTAACCCCCCCCCCATAAATAAAAATTTATATTGTAACATAATATCATAGTGGTAATCATGAGGTTTGAAACATAAACTTAAAATATTGAATAAGTGAAAAAAAAAAAGTATATTTACTGTACCATATATATTCTCCCCTACTCCTAACCAAATTCTTCAAAAATTGTACAGCTCTTCTCACAAAAGGTTATTTATGATTTGATTTTTATTGAGGTCTAACAAATAGCATGAGTTGCAAATGGTTTGCAGAAATATAGTATTCCTAAATATTCTTACATTCTCATGAAGATATGGTGAAACAAGAACGACTTTAAAGGTGAATTATGCGTTTAAAAAAGTAGGTATTTAATATTAAAAGAAACATTCAGAGTTATTATGACCTAAAAAGTTTCTATTAAATTAATCTCTTTAAGTGGTGCCAAGCTCATTTTATTCTTGGAAAAAAAAAAAGAAAAAAAAAAGGCAGTAATTTTATTTGAAGTTTCATAACTGTTTTGTGCAAAAACTCGAATGGGTAATGATGAAGTTAAAGGGCATTGGACTATACCCATTCCAAAAGCTTTGGTTTAGCTTGCTAACAAAATAGTTCTTCTGCTGTTTTTATACATTTTGCCATAGATTATACTTCAAACCTAACGGATTTATTTTGTAATTACCGTTGGATTTATTTTGCACAAAAAAAAAGAAGAAAAGTGTATTTTACTTTATCTCAATCCAATAATAAGTCAATATTTATATTCTTTATATCTATTAGAATGAAATCTCAAGTCTCACTTTAGCTCTATTTTATTTGGTCTTATCTCTAGATAAGTGAGGTGATTCATAAGCAAAAATCGCCCTCTAATTTTTTTTTTCATTTTTTAAAAATAATTTTCATAGTTTAAAAAATTTTGAAGGTTGCATTAAGTCATGGCTTCAAAAAGTACAGTTAATTTATGAAATGATGATAGATATAACTGGGGATCTATCAAACATGATTTTCGATTTCTGTAAACAAATTTTAATCTTTCTTCATAAATAATCACCAAAAATATCCACAATGACTTCAATGAATATAGTACGTTACTTAAAATCACTTTATATAAAGAAATACTTTGACTGAGTAAAGTAATATATAGCTGAGAGGGAGTACGAAGAGAGAGGAGAGGAGAAGGCCGATCCGCCGTGTAACTATACTCCACGTTATGTAAAATGTGAGTTATGTCCAGTTTGTCTGCTTAGAGAATACTGTTCTTTTCCCTATATCTCATCATGTAATAGTTTAAAAATTGTGTATTCTAACTGCGCGGGGACACTTGAAACTGGAGCTGGTAGAGATTGATAGCTGGCAAGAATGTGCATAGCAGGCGGAATGAAAGTAAAGATAATGAGTATTATATATATATATATATA
>KZ807884.1:207279-225331 GCA_000696205.2 Oncopeltus fasciatus | reverse complement strand
TCTCTCTCTCTCTCTCTCTCTCTCTCTCTCTCTCTCTCTCTCTCTCTCTCCAATATTTTTTTTATTCCAGAGTCTATAAATCTATATTTTATTATGTTTATGTACAGTCTACTCAATTTCCGACGAAAATTTTAACAGATACTATATAATGTATAAAATATTCCTTATCTGAGAACTTTGATTGTCCGAAGTTCATTAACCTGCCTGGTGTGTGTGTATATTTTCTGTTAAAGTGTATTAAGAGTTTTAAGACAGTTCTGAGGGGCATTTAGATAATGGGCGCCCTGTAGTTCACAAGTATAGAAATTTAATCGTCTTCATCAGTCAAAAAAGTGAAATAAATAAATCTATCTTTATCTGTCTCAGCAGCCAGCTAACTTCCTTTCCTTCTGAAAGCCGCTAAAAACTACTTAAGTGTGAAGAACTCTTTAATTATTCCATCATCTAATACATGTCTTCGCGCCTAACAAAAAATGAGATACTTAAATATTTGTAATAATAATAAACATACAATTACTATAATAGTCAAGATGTCTGCTTAAGTTTCTAATAAAGGCTTATAACATCTTGATGACTATCGTAAAAATTATCATGATTCACACACCATATTTTATTTAATACTTTAATCCTTTCCACAGAAATTAAAGTTTCCCTCAGTACAAATCAAGTTTAATAACTTCTAAGTATCCCCACTGCTCGTATATCTGAAATATTTGCCACTTGTAAGCTTATTCATCCTTAATGAAATAAACATTACAGTTCCCCTTGGTTAAAATCCATCAACTAAAAGTTCATAAAGAGTTCATGATAAATAAAACATCTATGGGTTTAATAACTAACTAAGCAAAAAATATACACGACTAGGGAGTTACATTTAATCTGAAATATGATTTGAGGCATTTCATAGAAGCAAAATGCATGTCTTAACCACGAAAAAAATATTTTCTTTAGTTGAACAAAAATATTCAATGACCAACTAATTATTCTGAAAAATTGAGAGTTTAAAATTTAAAAATAAAATAAATTTGATGCTGAGAAATTAGTGTACATGGTTCCTCACATAATGGTCTTGTAATCTTTACTATTTAGTTGCTGCCAGCATTATATAAATTAAGCATCTGAAAAATAGAGATAATAATCCTAATAATTAAAACACCATAACTTCAAATGTAAATTAGAAACAAAATTAAATATAGTAGAATAAGTACTTTAAAATTATTAAGAGCAATGCTAATAAATAAATCTACAAAAATGCATGTAAGAGGTTCATTTGTGTAAAAAGAAAAATGATATTAGAAAAAAGGGAACAGGTTAAGTCTCGTAGTCATATAAAATTGCAACAAAAAAATAAGATTTGCCCAAAGCCTGAATTCGGTGTTAAACAGGAATTAATTCAAACCGATAAAAGCGAATAAATTAGACGTTTTAATTAATATAAATTATTCATCGCTTAATATTTAAATACCATTGTATACGTCCACAATGGAGAGCAACAAATAGATTTCCTTAATTTAACAAGCATCATGAATAAATCCCCAAGTTCGCGAGAGTAGCAAGGGGGAAAGTGCGTCGATCATAACACAATAGACATAGACAAGAATATAATGAATGAACTGGGCAAATTCAATACAATTACTTATGAATCTTGCTATTCATTTGAAAAATTATGTTAATTATCAATAGTTCTTCAGAGCTTGGCAATTACGAATAGTTGTATTTTTACCGAGTTTTCCGAGTTTTTAGCGTATTATGTATATATATATATACATAGTCACATGTGCGTAAGATGTGTGTGTGTGTGTATGTGTTTTTGTATGTGTGAGAGGAAGTATAACGTTTCAGATATATATTAAAAAAATTTCGCTTAATTAAAGGATTACACAAAGTACGCTAAGTTAACTGTGTTTCTTAAATGGTATAATATAAGTCGGCCATGCAGGAGTTACCTAATCCCATTTTCCCATCATGAAACATAGAAATAAATAAGAATAGATAAGAAAATTTAATTTGTAATTAGGTGAAAACAATACATATACACTGGCCGGGACGATAAACTGGGGGTCGCCCTCACCCATTACAGTTACATTCGGAAATAATATGCACTTTTTGTAAAAATTTTACAGAATATAATCGTTAAAAATTACATTTTATACAACTAAAATTCTCTGAGCTATTTATTAGTTTAATTAATAACGAATATTTTACGTTTACAAATTGTGGTCTCCCCGTAATTCTCATTCATTAAAAAAAAAACCACTAAATACCAAATTTCGCTGCAATATATTTAAAATTAGAGAACCCGCCCAACACTAAAAATTACATATCCTACTTTACATGCATTTCTCTCAGAAAATATTATGGAACACAAACATTTTTTAATTATATTTAACACCTATTTAGTAATATGCATTTTTCGTATATAACATGATAATAAAACGAAGATATGAAATTTTAAATTTTTGTACCCCTTACAAAACCCCTTACCCCTTACAACAATTAACCTCATTCATGTTTAACCTCATTCATGACCCTCATGTTTGATGTCTGCAATGTGTTCTTTTAGGCGTGTGTCGATCGTCCTTCCAGTCTCACCGATGTAAGTAGTTCCGCAGGAGCAGGGAATCTTGTATATTCCTGGAGTCCGAAGTCCAAGCTTATCCTTAGGTTTCGGAAGGATGTCGGTTATTTTTCTGTCGGTGCTGAACGTTGTTCTCTGGATAGGAGGGTCCAGCCAATCGATAAGAGGATCCAGCCAATCAGTGAGCAGGAAAACAGGATCAACCAATGGGAAGGCAGGCTTCGCCCAAGGAATTGGTTCCCTAACGGTAAAGTGTGCGCATTTGATGAACCCATTGTAGTAGCAAAATAGTGAGAGGAGAAACTCGATATTTCCCTCAGCGCAAACGCGAAATAGTTTACAGTTTGGGTCAAATGATACTAAAATCTAAAATTTGTCTACTTCAAAAGTACTTACGTGGCTTTGATGTTAAGTTGAGCAGAGTGACCGATGAGAATTTCAACATCATTTGTGCTGGCGACGAGATCTCCCACCGTAAATGGGATACCTACAGAAAAAAAAAAAGAAGAAGAATTAACAAATAAAGTGCTGTTAACATTTAAAAAAAAAAGTATGAAACAAAGTAAACTAAACAGATTGTTCATGTTTCGTTAAGATGTACATATAAATAAGAGTACATGGTGAATTATGTCCTATAATCCGGAGGGATTAATGACTAAAGAGGTACTAGCACTAAAGCTTGCTCTAGACTGACCGGGAAGGAAGAGTGGGGGAAGCGCTCACCCATCCCAGCTACCTTGTCAATTTCTCCCTTAATAAGCGTTTTTCATTTATGGAATTTATTTTATGACACATAAACGTTAAAAAATACATTTTATATCTAGCCAGATAAATGAACCGTAACGGTAATAATTTTTTCTAAACTCCCTCTCCTTTATCTGATTCAACCACAAATGAATTATTTTAGCAATGTTTAATGAAGGGCCTCAATACTAAGTTTAGTTACCACATTTTTAAAATAGAAGGCCAAGAAAAAAAGTCAAACATTGATTCTTATGGATCTATAGGTCAAAAACGAAGCAATATATCACACTAAAATGAACATAAAACTAAAGTATGAATAAAAAAAAATAAAGAAATGAAATAAGGAACAATCTTACTGAAAAAAAAACAACAAAAAATACCTGCTCTTTGAATGTCAAAAGCACAGTTAAGGAGGTTTTGAAGGTTTAAGGAGCGTTTTGTTAGAAATAATTAAACTAAAAGTTAAAGAATACTTAAATTACAGAGTTACAATTTCTTTTTTCTCGGTAGTCTTTGCGCATTCAACAGTTTTACACGTTTCAAAACAGATCCGTTTAATATCCAGTGCAGCCACTTTTTTTCAAACTAAATATTTCGTACGTCTATTAAAAAAAATTACAGATTATATCTGAACCACTCCCCTACAATGACGACGAATATTTTTTAAATTAAAATACTGTATTATACTCTTGCAATGCAATTATATATATTACGTTTTCAAATGTTGAAAAAGCTTTCGATTGTAGTAGAGGGGTTTAATAATAGAACTGACATTGTTATTGATTTTCTTTTAATAGAAAAGTTTCATTTTTTAATAAATAATTATTTTAATTAAACAAAACTCTCAATAAGAAGAAATGGAAGCGAAGATAGTGGGTAAACACTATTTTTTGTTACAACTTGAAAGGCTACTTATATAGAATAAAATAAAAATATATTTAAGTTAATAAGTTTAAGAAGTCTGAGAATGGGGTTTACGACCCTGATTGCGCTCAATTAATAAAAAATAATTAATGCATTGGCATTTTGTATCATTTTGCTAATAGTACAGAGATAACTAATATGTTATTATGATAATATTATGTATGACTACAATAAGTCAAAGATGTTCAGTAGCTGAATTCTTTGAAAATCTCTGAATTCAAAATTTTAAATTAATGTCAAATCATTTTCTAATTTTTTTGAAATTTATTACTTAAAATAATAATAAAATTTACAACTTTGATAAATTCTAAATTACTTCAATAAATGAACATTTTTGACTATAATAGAGTATTACTAAACTGAAAGTCTAAAGCATAAAAACGTCCATTGGCAAGGATTTACATGATAATAAAGTATTATAAAACTGTACTTTTTTCAAAAGTCAGAAGCTCAGACAGAAATAATACCCTCTTCAGGAGAGTAAAGCGATGAGTCAGTTTATCGAGGGAAATTACCCAGACTATATCAAAGCACCTAAAATAATTCCAAATTATTTGCTAAGAAGAATAAAAATACTTGGCAATATTAAGTGATGTTGAGCTGACTGACAAGTGAAGGACTCCTTCTTCAATAATATTTCAGGTAAGCAAAAATTATTCTTAAGCAATTCTTTAATTAATCATCAATCAATACCACATTTACTATTAAAAAGAGTTAATTGGTTAATTTTCAACAAAATTATCATATAATATTATATTTTATCATCTAAATGGATAAACATTAATAACAATCAACACAACACTCAAATTTAGTTGTAAGAATTAATGGACGATTTCAACTCGCGGATTATTTATATGAGAGAAAGAAAAAAAACTGTAGGGGAAAAATCACGGTCTTCGAATTAGGTCAGATAATTACAATATAGGTATAGATAGAGTGTGAAAGAGGGAGATAAGTCACAGAGACCGACATTCGGCAAATATACACTTCCGCATCGCTACAAAGCGGTCCTCCTTGGTGTGTGAGCAGGGATTCCTGATTCCCAGTTGGCCTGTGCGTCTTAGGCTCAACCGTTCATCGTTCACCCGTTCATTCGTTCAGTCACCCGATCATCCGTTTATTCACCCGTTTATTCGTTCCTTCACCCGTTCATCCGTCTATTCTCCGGTTCATCCGTTTATTCACCCGTGCATTCGTTCCTTCACTCGTTCATCGTTCTTTCACCCGTTCATTATACACAGATGAGTTATGTAGTATTTTTTCTTTGAGAGTGATGATTGGCTCAGCTTAGGACTCCCTCTTGCCGGCGGTTCACCAATGGGATACCTGTGATTTCGGCAGAGGTGTACTTCCCTTTGAATGAGTTTCCATCAGTTGTCTGTCATCTATTAGAGGGGCAGTCCTTTTTGTTTAATACCGAGAACAACGCCACCATCTCTCGGGAAGGACTGAAACTCAAATTGCCCAATAGTACACTCAAGTTGCGATAACAGCGATCTCTGGTTAGAAACTGGAGTACTTGAGCAGGGGAGAGACACTTGCAATGTTTTCTTTGAAGAACATGGAATTTATTGACCACCTACTTGAATGAAATATAAAATTCAATCTCGAAAGACAGCTCTGACAAAGGATATACTATATATAAATCTAAGTCGGATTCGGAAAGATACCTTCATTAAAGCCTGCTTAAACTTAGCAGATTTCCTTTGTATCATTAAAGATGAATATAAATTAGAGCAAATGAGGACATTTAATTAACAAGCCGAGGAGAACAAACAGCGCCAAAAGTAACAACACTAAAGTTTGCACTAGATTGGCCGATTTTAATATGCGTGGTTTTTGAAAAATAATGAAGAGCATTAATGTTAAGGTATACATCTGTTCATTCTTATGATTATTACATTTTAGCCGACGCATGGTGAACTTCGCCCAAACCGGTTATAATTTAAAATTAATGTCGGATCATATATTTCTCTCTGCAGAAAGATAAAATTACTACGAGACCTTAAAAGAGGATTCATGACGTCACTTCAGAGTACTCTTTTCTTAAAAACACATTACATTTTAAATTATTACATTTTTGAGTTGTTGTAGTTTTTTTTCTGCTTATCCAATTATAAACCAAAGTTAATTCATACATTAAAAATAAGTTTGTCAGGAATTGTTTTCTAGAAAACCAATTTTTAAAGATTCCTCGAAATTTACGAGTGATTGGGCATACAAGGCCGATTAATAACTTTAATCTTGCTTACATTTTTTATCTTGATCAAGTATTATACCGCAGTCTGAAAGTCGTTTACAGGGCTTCCAATCCAATTAGTAAATTTAAGTATTCAAAACATAAATTAGAACATGATGAATACTAGGAATTTCTTATTGAAAGGATTTTTTTTTCTTGTGTTATGCATATGCTTACAAATTATGGCCTTCATATTTTCTAAGAATATTTGTATTAAACAATATTTAAACATAATTTCCTCCGAGGCTAAATGAACTAATTTCTATTTTGTACATTATAGTGTTATTTATTTTGTAGTGCTCGTTGGGGAATTTGTTGGGGTGAGAATATAATTTTTATAATTATTATTGTGAAATATAAGTATATAGTCATTTAATGGTGTATTCAGGAAATATTCATTTATTGTTCATTTATTTATACTATTATTCTGTATTTAATTTTATTACTTTGAATTTTTTGGTTTGGAAATAGATTAGGATTAAAAATTGTAAATTATAAGTAGCCTGAAATTATCAGGAAGAAGGGATGTGCATCCTATGACAATAAGAACTAACCTGATCACTCTCTCTCTCTCTCTCTCTCTAATAAGAACTAATTCTTTAGGTGTATACGAGAAAAATATATTTAATTAATTTAAAAGAAGAATTTGAAAAAAAAAAAAAAGGTCGATCTTATATTTTTTCAGCAACTTAAAATTTTTACATTATTTGAGAAACGTATTAATTATAACTTTGAAGAGTTATGTTATAATAACAGAATAAAAGCCACAAAAATGAATATTTATAAATTAAAACAATATTTTTAGAAAAATGACCCTTGCAGTCATTATGTAAGACTTCGCAATTATTTTAATAGAATCACATCATATTTATTAAAGACTATTGTAATTGAGAGTTTCCAAAGAAATGTATACTGTTGTCTAGGCTGCTAACAGCATTACATTAATGGTACATATTTTAGGGGCAACATTTCTATGGAAATTTAAAAGTAAACAATTAGAGCAGCAAAGAAATACTTGAATTTTGTATTAGTACAGGGAGAATAACTTTCTTTCAGTTGCAAATTATAAAGAAAACGATAGAACAAAGGTAAAAAAACGAGACGAGTTGGTGTGATCAGCTGTCAATTTAACAGGCTTTATAGAGGTCCTACTTATCGTAGACATAGGTACAACGGCTAAAGGGATGAGTTGTTTTCTTAACCGAATTCATTCATTGAGTATTCAGATACTGTATCCACTAAAAATCAATAGGCTTTCAAAAATAACGAGCTCTCAGGCGAAAAAAACAATTCTAATATCATCCACATCATTAAACTATCTTAATGTAACCGATACTACCTCCTGCCAGCTGGAAATGGCGAAAACAAAAACAAACTAAAAAAACAACAACCTTTATTTATTCAAAATAGTTTTCATCTGCAAAACTAGCAAAAATGGCTACATCACATTGTGCAAAAGTTGACTACCAGATGTCTTTCTTGGAAGTCAGTGGAAGAATATTAGTCATCCTTATTCAGAAAACGGACTGGCGATAAACATGGGTCATGCAGAGGAATATTAAAGTCAAAATATCTTGTGAATGGCTAGTGTTTCTTTGGGCACAAAGCTTAGGTACAACAATTCTCACTTTCTCAAAGAAGAACACACTTTTGGTGATTGATAAAATGAAGTACAAAACTACAATACAGTGTATACTAATCTGTTCCTTTGCACTAAAAATTGTTAAAATTTACCTGGGATTAAATACCACAAAAAAATTTATAAAATTAAAATTTAAAAGTAAATAACGAGAGTCAATTAAACAGCTTGACAATGTAGGCTCCACCGAGCATAAGACTATATATTCGTCTGCCTCGGAGATTAGACTCTCGACACTAGTGCGGGGAATTTAACAACTATCAGACTTGTCCTGGTAGCATAAATGGAAACCGGCCCGGATAGCAGGAGACCCAGGTTCGTGTCCTGGCTGGGACAGTGAGATTTTTTTATTCTGTTCTCTTGAAATAAAAATTATTACAATACAGTGCTTGTATTATTTGTATTGTACATATGTGTGTTTATATTAACCGTTTTATCTTCTCATTTGTAAGAGCAAGTGCACATTGGAAGACTTAATTACTGTCAGAATTAGACTTGTGGAAAACCTTTTCGATGGATAGCAGGAAATATAACACATTACTCGTTCTAAGATTAGAGGTAGCAGTAGTAGAGGACCGGCTCCTCAATAGAAGTGTTGACAGTGCTAACTCTGCTTCTATGACAACAAATTGAGCAATCTACTGTAGACGAGGAAAAAGGCCAAGGGCGAGTAAGACTCACCACCAATACTCGTTAGTGTGTACGGCCAAATCACTCCGAGGGTCGGGAAAAGTGTATTTCTTTCATAGTAACCTCCCTCCCAGTCAGACATTAATCTATGTCATTTTTCTTGTGAGGAAGTCGATATTTTTGAGGATTATACCATATCATTTAACACAAGTCACATGGTACACTTTCATATGATAATTTCATTATGCCGAGAAAGTCGCTCGGTTAGTAACAATGTGTAAAGTTCGAAGAAATATTTTAATTCACATATGTTTCTAGTATAGTGTCATTGCAAGAGTTAAGACGCCATATTTATGCGGGCACCGGAGATACCTAACTTGACTGGTTCACTAAGCTGCATTGTGTAGGGACAAATTTGGAACAGAGGAAGAAATGCTATCGGGATGAACACAAAACTGATAAAAAATAACTTTTCTTTAAATATTGTATTTGTTGTGGTATTTAATCCCACATTAATTGTATACAATAAATGCAAGGGAATAGAATAAAAAATAGCTGACAAAGTTAGCAGCTCCTTTGAGCGTAAGACGATATATTCGTCTTTCTCGGGGGTTTAGACTCCCAATAGAGTGCGGGGAATATAATGAATCATGTTGATAGCCTCGGTGGTGTAATTGGT
This sequence comes from Oncopeltus fasciatus, assembly GCA_000696205.2. NCBI lineage: Eukaryota > Metazoa > Arthropoda > Insecta > Hemiptera > Lygaeidae > Oncopeltus > Oncopeltus fasciatus. The sequence goes on along the minus strand of KZ807884.1, from coordinate 215,898 downwards.
AAACATGCCAGCCAGATAACAGGAGATCCGGGTGCGAGTCCCGGCTGAGGAAGTAAGTTTTTTTATTCTATTCCCTTGCATTTATTTAATAAAAAATAACTTAATTTTATATATTCCCAATAATGCTTTGATAAGAATCCCCCTCCCCCCCTTCGTATCATGACCGAATTCAGATACTAACGAAACCCTCCAACGATTGGAATAAGTAAGGTTTCGGAAGTTACAAGAGAGAGGTTACAGACATACAGTCAGACACGCATACGCAAGCGTGCACGGGCACATATAAAGCTCATGAAATAACACTTCATGGAATGAAATTCTTCCTATTTGCGATTTTTGGATGGAGGGGATTTCCCTAAGCTATTTAGCTATTTAGCTATTCTGTAAGAAGTTGAGGCAGGGCTGAAGGTAGGTCAGCATTTGCCGTACGTCGAGGCAGCGCCTGTTCCTGGCAAGGACGCCTGGTCCCCCACCACTAATCGAGACAGTAACTCCAGTGCGCCTAGGTGCCCCGGGTTATATAATTAATTACACGCCAATGTTGCTTATTGTTGACAGCAACGGTTGTAAGCAATCGTAACCTGGGATTCCGATAGAGTTACGTACATCATGGTGCGAACTATTCTCTTGGTTATCGTCAAATGAAGTGGAAATCAATTTTTTCCCCATTCAGGGAAACTATGCAAATCAAAGCTCAATAATATATCAGAGTAAATATTTTCAATTTTTAAATATCTTAAAATGAATAAAAATTACACAAATTTTACGATTTTTTTAATTCCCTAAGTCAGTAAAAATATTCTTATTTCAAGAATGCTAATTTTTTTATTAATTGTTTTTTCATAAATCTACTTTTGAATGAAGAGTTCAGTTCACTTTTAGTTTATTACTCAGTCATTAGTTATATAGATATCTTGAAAGAATATTAAGCATTTACCTTGGCAACATGACCAGATTAGTAAACATTTGAACAGATCTTTATCGATCCTTCATTGGAGATAATAATAAAAATCCGGTCCATTATATATACATAACAATATTTAAAATAAAGAAACTAAATGAGGTTAATAAGAAACAAAGGTTTGTTTAATAAAATATGTGAAAAATATAATTTTCTAATATTTTATGGAAAAAAAGTATATTAAGGTAAATATTTAAAAATTTAATTTTGTTGTTCAAGGCATCTAATTTTTAATGCATAGAAACCTTATTCAGATTAAGGTTTTTAGATCAAGGCGAGATATTTGCTACTTATTGGAGTAATGAAAAAGTTTACAGAATATAACAGGGGTAAAACGTATTTTCTAAAATTTATTTTCTATATCACTTTTATGAAAAACGCTTGTTTAGGGAGATATTTACGAATATAACAACAATAGCTGATCGCTTCCTCTACTATTCCTTCCAACCAGTCTTCCTTCAACGCTTATGCTTACAAAAGCAAAAATAATAATCATTTATTCTTATTTGGGTCCATTCATTAATGAAACATGAAATCTGCTGAGTTTACACAACTCTGGACTTATTAAAATATACAATTTACAATCCATTGTAAATTAATGGTTTCATTGTGTATTAAAATACACATATATAACATTCACAAGGGTGAGTTAAAATATCAAATTCTATAGATGCATATATATTCATATTAACTATTTTGTTAAACACTACAGCTACTATCACTAAACAATGAATGAGAATAAATGGGAATAGAATCAATATCATAGAATCTGAGAATGAGAGGGAATAGAATAAAAAATCTAACTGTCCCAGCCAGGAAAAGCCTGATAAAAAACCACAACCAAATAAAACTACTATCACTACTTTTATAGCTTTAATCCTTTAAGTCATCTTTAATACTCTATTCTAAACCACAAATCCTTATTTTGGGGAAAATCTTCCTTTGACGATTTTTAAATGACTTAATTTATTTGAGTTGACGAAAACAGACTTATACACACAAATTTCTTTTTATGCATTATAAATAACAATCCATACTTAGTACAAAGTCTGTCATTTCTGTCAGCTCGTTTAATAACAACCGTGTAGAAAAAATACATTGCATATGTTCATATTTTCATTCGCAGTATTTTAACATTTTTTGATTTCTCGAAAAGAAATAACATTGCACACTTTGGTTCGACGACGTGACTTTTTAAATCATTTTTAGAAACCTTTATCGGTCTTTCTTAGAAGAAGAGAAAACGTGAAAATATATTAGTTTGGAAAAAGAAATTTAGTAGAATGTGCACATATTACTATTCTATACACTAATCACGTTTTAGATTAAAGTGACCAACAATTATTTTAGTAAGACGAGGCAAGTATTGTTCATAAATAAATATTTACTTCCGTAAGATATTTACAAACACAGACTGCAAGACAATTTCCTTATTTATACTATGTTGTAATAACCATCATTTAGTTTAGTGTCCGGGTTTGTTATTTCTTAAAAGTAAATATTTCTGAACATTATTTCATCTACTATTTATCAAATTTAAGTGTGGACTTTTTTTTTAATCAGTAAAACAATTCTTTAATCTGAAAAAAATGCAATACTCAAGATAGGATATATGAAAAACCTTTAAAAAGTATCTAATCCAGATGATCCTATCAGATCAAAGAATATTTGTTCTAATTACGCCTTACGTAATAAAATGTTTAACTCAGTTTAATTCTGCACTCTGAAACGTGACCATAAACCTCCTTCGGACATCTCTCCAGACATCACTATCGCCCTGATGATGACTTACAAGTTAAGCCAAAACGTCCACAATAATAAAATAATTACCCAACTATTTTGGAGAATTTTATTTTTCTGATCCTGGCCGAAACTCTGACTAATTTCTCCATTATAATACTCGACGGTACATTTATTATTTATACACACGCACACGCGTACGCACGTTCATACACACATATATAAATATGAATGAATTTATTTATTTAGGTACAGTCAAAATCTATAACCTCTCCTTTAATATATACCAATGGAATAAATTTTAATAGCTTAAGTTATAAGTTGCGAGATTGGTCTAAAATAAATCTGTTTTTATTGTTTTGCTAATTTTATTAATTGTTATTTATAACGTTATTGATTAATTTAAATATTTTATTCACTTTATTAAATTATCATATAAATTTTTTGGGAACATATTTTTAGCTTTCCCAATGTAGGTTAAGTGAAAATCCGTTGAAATTTTTCAAAAGTTACGTCATAATTATGGACCTGAGAGCCATTGTGACTTTCAAAAGACAACAAGGTTCGGCAAGTCAAGTTGTGTAGATTGATTTATTTTTAGTCTAGCTCATATTTGCTTATATCGACGGATAATACACAATAAAATACACATTTCCTTAAATTTGTATTTTTTTTTTTTTTTTTATCTAACCTTTGACCGAACCCCAACAAAAAAACATCTAATAATAATATCTACCGTCAAAAAAACTATATTTCTACATAATAATATACTGGCAGATATCTCTTTCAATTACCCTTAAAAATCGATTGCTGGAAATTAATTTTACCACTGGAACTAGAAGTAGAGAAAAAAAAAATCTCAGTACTAGATAAGAGGAAATTATTCTTCTAAAATTTAATGATTAGAACGAAATTTAGGGTTAGTGGCAACGATAACAGCTAAGCACGGATGGTAGGAAGACGATAATCTGTGAAAGGAGAAATAGGAATATACTCAATAGGAGAAACAGACAAAATGAAAAGTGAAGGCTCCAGATATCTTTATAGAAGGACAATGGGTGAAAAAGGAAAAGTAATAAGGATTAATAAAGTTTAATCATGGCAGAAGGCTGCGTCCCATTGAGTTGCGTTAGACGGTTCACTAAACCTCTGCCAACTGCAAGATCCCGGCGCCAGACTAACAAGGATCTGGCTAAATAAATATATTTCTTCGGGTGGTTTGCGAGTAAATCCTACTTGAGGAAAAAAAAAGTATTTTAAAAAAATATCCACGTTCCACTTACCTATAATCTTCTACTCAGCAAACAGTAAGGCTACATTCACTAATCGCTAATCAGCTAATCAACAAGTGACATTGATACTCCCTTTTCAAGTCATCTTACAATTTGAGGAAATTTACAAATAATACAGTCTTTTATTCCCCCGAAGCATAAAATACTCCAAAAATATTTTCCACTATTTTTGGATAGGTTAAGCGATACTTCTGGTCAAAGAGGTCAATAAGACATTTAAGAGGCTAGTCAAGCAACAACGGCTTGACTGGTCAAAGGCTCCGTCAATTGTATTCTTGAAAGTAATTCTGCTAAAACTGAGAATATAACAGTATTTTATATCCCCCTTCTTTAATTAACATTAGTTAAACATTTTATAGGCACAGATAAAGTTAGTTAACGGCTTAAGAAAGACATTCTTTAGGGTTAGATTATCAGGTTGTAGAGAAACTAAAACACTTCAGTCATCAAGATGCTTGCTTTCGAATCTCAAAAATTAACTAGCCCAATATATTCCACATTTTCTAAAAACATTTTATTTTACAGGAAGGCCGAAAACTGACAATTACCTCAATGAATCAGATTAATTATTATTATTGTAATAAAATGTTTTTTAAATAATCCTCATTTTAAAAAAATTAAGTTTGGATAAATATATTTCTTTGTAGGATATATTTTTTTAAAATAAAGAGTTGAAAATAGTTGGACTGAATTTCACAAAAGTGGAGGATGATACGTCGTATCCAAAATTAATTCATTCAAATCGGATATAATCACCGAATTCAAACAGTTATTAGCATTCGATATGTGCTTTTGTCACTTTGAAGGCCATTCAAACAGGCTGTTACAATATTTGCTAAAAGCTGGCGTAAATTAACGTATAAATAACTGCAGTAGCTATTGCATATTTAAAAAGATAACACTTACTCCCATTCTTAAAATTTATGTACTAAAACATTTCATAAAAAATTAATACTGCAAAAGATATTTGAATAGGTAAAGAAGAGTTGTGAATGGTTTTGAGCACTTGAAAATTCCAAATAAATGTAGCTATTGAGGTTGTTAGGTTGTTCAAATTAGTAATGATGAAATATTATTCCAATAAATATTCATAGGTCAAATGCTATACTAATAATTATAAGAATCAAGCAACGAAATAAAATAATTTAGTGGGTAGCCAAGGTAGGTCATGGGATCCTTCAATCCTGGTGCTGAGGGTTCAAATTCCACCCTAGGCAAGCTTTTATTGTTAAGCAAAAGCTTGTCCTGAGCTATTAATATTTACAATGGGGTAGTAACCTGTAAATAGCCCTCCCCCCATGAACCTTAAGTGGTTGAAAGGGAAGCTAACCTTACATTTAAAATATATATAAAAAAATTATATTTAGGTTTACCTGAACCATACATTTTATTTTAACATTAAATTATAAAGTACATATAGTATGTTTTTTGTAATAATTATTAATATAATTAAATAAAATAGTTAATATTAGTCAACAGGTGTATACTTAAATGAATCAACTGATCAGTTTTTCGTAACGTTAAAAAATGTAAATGCTACAAAATTAGTTTTATATTATTGTACTTTGATTGATTGAGTCAAGTATTTTAAAATGATAAACTCGAATTCCCCCATAAACCTAATAATTAGTAAATAAAATAGAATTCTGCAGATATACCTCAAGGAAATGAAGCTAACACAGAAGATACTAAAAATATGGCCCATAAAAGTACAAATTAATAAAGAAATATCGCTTGTGAACTCATTATCAAATATATAATCCATACTTTTTATTTATTATGGAAAAAATAAAATAAAATAAGGGCAGTTGGACGAAGGGTAGATCTTACAAGATGAGTAAATGAGCTTACATAATTGACTGCCATCCTGAATCCTTTGAAGACTAAGAGTTAAGTGACGTTATAAGAATAGCAGTGACAGTTTGAGGTTTGAAAAGCCTGAACAGATTTATCAAAACTATATTAATATCATTATTATTACTAATGAACATGGAAAGCACTTTCCCAAAATTTTATTTTTTATGTAAGACTTTATGGGAAAAAAATTATATTAAGAGAGAATGTAAAATGGGGGTTAAGAATCCCCACCACCTCTCCCTTCCCAGCCATCTCTAAAGCCAGCGACTTTACTTTTAATTATCTATACCTCTTTTCGGCTTGCAAGATCAAATTTAACTTTTGCTTGTGTTAATGATTTATTTTAAATAAAATCTGGGAAATCCACTTAGTTCGCGCTGATCATGGATTAAGGAAAAGTTTTTTTTTAATATGTCTCGCTCTCTGTCTACTGGGTAAGTTGTACCCACTTCACATTTATTTTATAGATAAAAAAAAATTTTTCGGAATTACAAAAGCGAAATACAGCAATAACGAATAAGTATTAACCTGATGTCTATAAGCCACACTTACTCGTTTCTCTCAAAGCGATTTGACATGCTGCCATTGTGAAAAATCGTTGCCTGGAAGGTGCTTTGGAAAGTGGAATGAACTAATATTAACAAGTACGATGTTGAGGGATCTGCTCGATTTGCGCACCTCCTGCGTGAAGAGCTTTGAAATATTGGAAGTACTCACACAACTATTAAGTCAAACAAAAATATCACCATTTCCTCATCGTAGACATTACTTAAAACTGAGTACGCAGAATAAGATTTAAAATTTACTACGAATAAGACTTTGGAGAGCCATATTGGAATATAACAGTGCAGGTGCAAATAATAATGATTATCATTATTGTAAATAAATGCTAATTGTGACTTCAATTATAAAATAATATATATTAGAAAGATACTAAATCTAAAACTAAAAATTGCTATGAAATTATTATAACAAAAAATAATGCAAGAATTTATATTTGAAGTCGAGACAAAATCAAATGTATTTAGAATGAGTTTGGTACCCGAAGAAATGGGATTGAATTTATTTCCTCTGAAATCCATGCAGGGGAAAAGAAATAAGCACGTGAGTCTAACAACAAATATTTTCTCTGACAGAATGTTTTGTTGCTCTTATCGAAAACGTTTATTTACTGTGTCTCCGGGATGAACATCGTAAACTTATTAAAACTGTTGATTTGCTGACAAATAATGCTTATCTACAGTTTTTATGCTAAAAATAACATTTTTTTCTCAAAACATGAATGAATATCAGTTACATCAAAAGAAACTCACTTCATGCCTCTAGCACTAAGTTCAAAAAAGTTGTGTATGCTCAGTTTTTTTTACACTATGTGAATCAAGGCATTCCCTTATCTCATTAGTGCATCTTCCTCACAAGTTCAATGAGCCTCGCATACATGAGAAGATAATACAATTAATGACGAAACAATTTTGTAAACGAACTTGACCATCCCATACCAGATAATAGTCGGTAATCCAGGAAAAAGTGTGGACTGCAATGAGTACTTCTAAGTCACAGGATCCGAGGGAATTACATAAGTTATACATATATGATAGCAGGTTACGATATACCAGAGGATCTTTGGGTAGGCAAGGTAGGTTAAATTTTATTTCCGAGGAAGAAAGTGACATTGCAGGAACTTTTGCGGTACTAAGATGAGTATCGGTACATAAATACTAGAGACAAGCACGGGACAAATTGGTGGACCCAATGGAGGCTAACAAGTTAGAGCGAGCAAGGTTGCCTAAAGGAACATTCTGCATGGACAACAAATTTGTCCTCCGGTAGTTCACTGAGAAATGCAGAAAAAAGAGCCAGAAGCTCAATGAAGCCTTTATTGACCTACAGAAGACATGTATATGATATTGTCCTGAGAGGCAGCACAGAATAAAGAGAATTAATGGTATGGTATGAGGAATTCAATATTTGCACGGGAGCGATCAATACAGTTTAAAGAATTGGAGCTGCATCTCTGCCATATTTTTCAGGACTGAGGGGCAGAAGCAAGGATGCCATCTGGTTCCTACCATTTTCAAGAGACAAGAATGCGAAATTCATTACAGTAAGTATATTAAAAAAGGAGAGTTTTTTTGACCGTAGATATTATTATTAGATGATTTTAGTTGGGGTTCAGTCAAGGTAGATCCAAAAAAATACAAATTTAAAAAAAGGTGTATTTTTTTAAAAGATTATCTGCCAACGTTTCGGCTTAGATTGCAAGCCTTCTTCAGGGCTGTCTATCATGAAGACGAGAGAGGACGTCCTGTCCCTAAGTTCACATTTCCATGACTGAACGTCCTGAATGAATGGACGTCCTCTCTCGTCTTCATGATAGACAGCCCTGAAGATGGCTTACAATCTAAGCCGAAACGTTGGCAGATAATCTTTTAAAAAATACACCATTTTTTAAATTTGTATTTTTTTGGATCTACCTTGACCGATCATCTAATAATCATTACAGTTAGGTACTGAATTGCGCAATTTCGGTGTTAGGTAATGTATTTCGAACTATAACGAGCTCAGTACTCCGCTTTTTGGGTTCCAGGAAATTTTAGTCCAGAGGGAAGTCTTACTGGAGTTTGTATTCCTCCAGTTAAAAGTTATGAAGCAGCAACTTTAAAGTGAACTTCCTTTAGACTGAGTACAATTGTAGAAGCCAATAGTAGAAATTTAAGTGTAATATATATATATATATATATATATGAATATATATATATATATATATAT
>KZ807884.1:188512-207025 GCA_000696205.2 Oncopeltus fasciatus | reverse complement strand
TTTTATTTATATAGTTTATTTTAAATTTTTATATTTTATGTGTACATTTGTGTACGACAGGTCTGAAAGGGTTCATAACATTAAAGTGTTAAAATAACACTTAATTTTAACAATCTGTCAAAAAATTATATATATTCAAATATTCCGTTGTCTGAATTTGCTTTTTAACGTGTCATTTTGGTTTTTAAAAAATAAAGGTTTTTCCACTGCATTTCCATGTTCTCAATCTTCTCAATTGTTTGGAGTAGAAATATAAAACATCAGGAACAAATTCATAATAAATAATGGCTTCAAAATTAAAAAAGAAAACGTAAAGTATAGATTTTAAACAATTAATGAGAGGGAACAAAATAAAAAATCTATCTGTCCCAGCCAGGAATCGAACCTGGATCTCCTGCTTTCCGGGCACGAATGCTAACCATTGCACCATGCACATTAAGCATTCGTGCCCGGAAAGCAGGAGATCCAGGTTCGAGTCCTGGCTGGGACAGATAGATATTTTAATCTATTCTCTCGCATAAATTGTTTATAATTTACGTGGGATAATACACCACAACTAAATTAATATTTATTTATAGAAAATAATGTTTAAAAGTACTGTATACCATTATGATAGTCAAGATTCGATCAGGTAGGATTTAAGAAAAAATTGTTTTGTTAAAAGTAATAATCAAAAAATTATTTTTTTGCTTAAATGCACTTGTAATCTGGCCTGGTTCTGTGCAACGCACTTTCACGATCATTAGTCCTAAATATGCTTACGTTGCAAGTCAAAAGGTTCGCTCACTTAGTGCACTATCACCTTCGCCCATCCACGCAACTCATCCAACCAACCTGTCATGTACGCTCAGCAACGATATCGGCCCTGCTAGAATCAGTCCAAATATCCTACGAAACATCTTCATTTCAAGATTAATATGTTCTCTGTTACATATGACAGGATTGGGTGAACAAGGTTCTATTGCACAAGGACTTCAGTCAAAAATGTTGCTTCAACCTAAAGTAGCAATGACTCGCTGGCAATATTCTTTTCCCTGAGGTAGGTAAACTCTGGGTTCTGCTTGAAGTGGTAGGAGATAAACAAAAGACTCTACCAGTCATCTCCAGTGATGTTCGGCAACATGACCTTTTGACCACTAGACCATGTTTCATGGAGCCTCAAAAAAGGTTCTTTCCCTTGTTACCGACTAATCACATAGATACTATTAGCGTAAAAAGTTACAGTTTAATGGTCAGGAAATATAAATTTCTTTCAAAAATTTTAAACACAAAAATACATACAAACAACATTATATATATATATTTAATGGGCTATAATTAATGATTTTCTGATGAGCCCTGGATAATATCACATAAAAATCATCTAATCAGATCAAATACAATATACCCCTTTGTTTTAACTTTAGCCCCCTCCGATTTCGCATAAAACATTACTGTTATTCTATTTATAAATATACTAAAGCACTTCAAATTTTAATTATTTTTTTAACCTCCTTTTCATTCGATTTCCACCAAAAATCATTTTAAGGGAACTATCAATCAAATACATAGATACCAAATTTCTTGTGTCTCTTAAAAATACAAAAACCCGCTTAAATCAGTCTTAATGTGCTTTTCTTAAATCCAAAAAAAATTAATTGAAGATAAATGTATAAATTACATATTACACACATTTTGTTGTGATTTTAAATGTATGTCCCATCTAAACCCACCCTTTGACCTATTTCATCCCTTAACAAATTTACCATATAATATACGAAGAGAAGACTATATCAGAAATACCGAATCTGATTTTATAATTATATATACTATTGCGAACGCTAGAGCACGTACAAACAAATATTAGCGGACCATTTTTTTTTTTTTGCTTCTTCAATCTAGGAAACATTGAAAATCCAATGAAATTTCTCAGTAATCGGATTATAGCAATCTGAATAGCTTGTCTTCTCTATAGGTAAATCGGAACAAAAAGACCAGCTGTTTTTTCTAAGGTATTATAAGAGCATCATACCTTCTATTATCCGTCTTCATTGGTTTCTGCAAACTATCTTCTGAAGATGGTTTGCAGAAACCAATGAAGACGGATAATAGAAGGTATGATAGTTCTATATTCATTGGTAGTCATAATATCCCTTTAGATTATTTATTATAAGAGTGCTTAAATGTAATGTAAACAAAGTGTTCAGATCCAGACCATTGAGAGAAAGGCAAAGGATAAGCTCTATCCAGGATAAGCCCTACAAGAGGAGATAAGTTTTCATGAGAGTATTTATGATAATGAATCGCCATGATATTGACTGGGATAACGCTCATTCTCATTGACAAACTGAATAGACATTTACATAACAATCTGCTTTTGTTACCCAATGTACTGTACCTTGCTCAGAGGAAGTTATAAAGGAAAAAAAAATCTGTCAGACAGGAAATGTGAAAATAAGCTATTTCCAGCAATGTTGTAATACGTGATTTTTTACGTTAAATATATATATATATAGTTTAACAATAAACAAATACCTCTTCAAGTTCATTGCTCTATATTAAATACTTTACGCTTCCTACAGTGAAAAACATTTTTTACTCGCATTTTATACTTTCAGGTAATACCCCACTGCTATTGGACCGATATGGCGGAAAAAGAACAGCTTTCAAGCTTCAATTTTATTAAGATATCGAAATAATTTTCAAATAATGTGCCAGGTGAACAACCTCAGTAGCTACATTTCTTCGAAATTCGTCATAAGTTTGACGGAATAGTATCGAAGGGGCTTCCTACACTAATAAAAATTACAACTTTACTTGAAAGATGCGTTCAAAATTCAAAATTCACTATTACCATTCAAAACATCTTCTTTAATATATATTTTCCGTAAAAGTATTAAATAACAAAACAAAATATTAGAGAATAAGAGAGTGATGAGGGGCAAGAGATCCCCAAAAATGTTACTATTTGTGATTTTTTGCTTTTTGTGTGTTCACTGCACTCTAAATCCTCTATGTTCTTCATTACTATATAAGGTAGCCGCGAGTGTTTCGTTTTCTACATATACTTCATATATAATATATAAGTTGTAGAAATGGACTATAGCAGATGTATTTAGTTAATTAGGCAATACAGTATACGAACTGGAATAGCTAGAAGGAGAAGTTAGGCACGACTAAGTCATCAAGAAAGTCTCAGAAAGACTCTGGAAGAAGCTGTTAAGTTTTCATGGGAACCGCAAAAGAATGCCGGAGGAATATTGGNAAACACAAAAACAAAAATATACAAAAAATGAGTAATTGCTCGTCAGAGAGGAGTGAAGATAATATTTATTTGTCTGTACGCGTTCAAGCGTCCGCAATTTTTAAAACAATGAAGCAAAATTCATTATTTATTTAGTATTCACCCTTCTTATTGCAAAAACGTTGAATGAAAAACGATAATGGCCGAAAATCTTTCGGTGGGAGGGAAAAGAGGGTTTAAAGAGAGACCAGAATTTATAATCGTAATATCTTCGTTGTGAACTGAGTTACTAGTACATTTTAGATGTACAATGTAATTTTTAACGTTTTTCTTATATAGGTAAATTAAGGGAGAAATATACGAATGCAACTAAGATGGCTGAGCCCTTTCTTCACGGCCAGTATAATGCAAAAGTCAGTGATCACATTTTTCACGCCTAATGTTCTCATGGGCTAGTGAATTTCATTTTCTCATTTACTCCTAATCTTCCATTTTTGGGAAATCTGCTTATATAATACATCTCGTGCTGGACGGACATTTATCATAACGCTAATTTACGAATATACTAAGATTTTTCTTCTGGTCTGTCTCTAAACCCTCTTTTCCCTTCGACCGAAAGCTTTTAGGCCATTGACGAACTTATCCAACGTTTTCCTAAAAAAGATTGGGTAAAAACCGAATTTGGTTTAACAATTTTTAAAATAGTGAGCGCTAGAGCCATAAGGATGCGGAAGGCAGCCAATGACGACGGACTCCTATGAGGTTCATTGATGACGCAAGGTGAGAATACGTAAAAACCGAACGAACAGGGAACCCATATTCAGGAGTGGGACGCCTCTGCAAGTTGTGAAAGTGGCCATCAGAAAGCTGGCCCCATACTGGCCTTCCTAAATGTATCGGGATTCCTAGACTTGGACATACCAACGGAAAGTCGAGTCTAGCAGGTACCCAAAGTGTGGTCTACTGCTCTCCCAAAACCATAGCTGGCTAACACCTGTTAACTGCCCTTAAATAAAGATAGTCCATTGGAAAATGTATTTTCTAAGTTTATAAATATTATTTTTTTGTGGTATTTAATCCCACGTAAATTTTATTAATTTTTAGTGCAAGGGAACAGAATAAAAAATCTAACTGTCCCAGCCAGAACTCGAACCTGGATCTCCTGCTATCCGGGCCGGTGCATTTACCAATTATGCTACCGGGACCAGTCTGATAAGTTAAAATCCAGTGTCAAGAGACTAACCTCCGAGACCGACGAATATATCGTCTTATGCTCGGAGGAGCTGACATAGTCAAGCTGTTTAAATGACTCTCGTTATTTACTTTTAAATTTTAATTTTAAAAGTAAATAATTGAAAGGTATAGAGATATTCTGAATTTCATTGAAATTTTGAGGCAGAATCTTGCGCGGGCTTAGACATTTCCTATTGTGCTCTAAAAAAACTTTTGTAAAGTACTCCATTGCTTCTTTACCAATTTTATTAACTGTTAAATTTCTCATTTTACTAAAAAATGTGTAGACATTTAGAGAAAGAAACGTATTTTAGTCTAATGAATACAAAGTGTATTGGGNGTCCTGGCTGGGACAGTTAGATTTTTTATTCTGTTCCCTTGCACTAAAATTTGTAAAATTTACGTCGGATTAAATACCACAAAAAAATAATATTTTTAACATAACAATGAGTAATATAAATTATAAAAAATCGAAACAATGAGAAGAGGTACTTAGAAGGGGTATGAACTGTAACTTTGATTATTATATTACAACTACAATTTTTACTCAGCTATTATATAAGTAATTTATATTTATATTTATTATTTAATGATGTTTGACAATGAAGATTGTTTTCCCCCACTTTTTCTTTCTGAAAATTCAAAACAATTAGAGATTTCGCCTTTTCCCTATTCATTGTCCTACCCCACTTTCAGGATTTCGTAAGTATTTTCTATTATTTACATCAGATTTAAACGAAGAATAAGGAATTAGTTTTATGCAGTTTACGCAGCCCCTGAAGAATTTTTAGTAAAGAAGGAAACCAGTTTGTCCCCTTGTAAAATGTGTACAGACGGAAAGGGCAGATCCCTGGGTATGAAATAAACAAAACAATAATCAGTCAATGACTGGGCTACGTCACAAGAAGCCGTTTCATTTCCCTGTTTGACGTAAAATGATGAATTAGTCAATTTAATAATTGACTATAAAATTAATAGCACTCTTTTATTTCTATTTTTGTAGTCGCAGCATAGACCACGAGATTTAAATTTTGTCTAATTAATTACTATCTTTCATTTTTTTTTTCACCGCTTATATTCAAGATGCAACATACTTTTATTATGGTAAATAGAATATAGTATATAGTACTTAAATAATGAATTACTGAAAAACAATATTCTGAATAATATTCAAATAAGTTCTCAACGTATTGTCATTATGAAAATCATAAGTTTTAAACCTTAAATATAAATGAGGATAATTCAAAAACAAAGATAACATTAAAGGTTACAGTTATGCACTCTTTTCCATATATTTCCTTCATATGCCCTACTGTTATGTACCTATTCACCATCTACGATTTTAACTAAAACTATGCTCTCCATCGCAGTAGGTTTGATTCAAATTTCACCATGAAAGACATATGCTCTTCCCAATCATGGCAGAACATATGGATTTTATGAATCATGTTACTCGAATATTTTTTTTTTCATAATTATAACAATTATTATTAGATAATAGATGTTGGTTTAATACGATGAGTGAATACATTCAACCTGAAGTAACAAATATTAATTTAAGAAAAAGTTAAGATAATATAAATAAACCTAGCAACATTTTAAAATTTCAATTATCATTTCATTCATTTATCATATCATTCATTTATATTAAAACAATATAATGCAACCTTTCCCATATTCTGACGATATATTAATAACAGTTTTAGAATAACAACAATTGATATTGTTGAATATTATCCATTAATAATAGCAGAAAATACAATTTATAAAATGTGTATTTTATATTATCTGCCGACGTTTCGACTAACATTGTAAGCCATCTTTAGAGCTATCGTGAAGGAGAAATGGGACGTGTTGTCACCTGGATCAACACTTCTTTTGAATTAGTAGTTATTGTATTGATAGATATGATTTCACGGATGGCATTTTATTATACATCCAAATCTACGGAACATATTATTGATTTCTCTACTAAATTAGAATGCTAGCTAGAGATTCGCGCTCTACATACTCCCTAGGGGACCGAACGGACAGCTCTGACCTGGAAGTACTCCAAGTGTCCTAGAGAGCGTTGCATCAGATGGCAAGGAGAACCTCAGCCACGCCCCATTCTCAAAGTGTTGTCTTACCTGCCACGAGGAGGTGGAGAAGACACAGGCTCGGTGCGTTCATTCTTAGCAAATAATATCACAGTCAAATCTGAAACAGAAATACACAAAATCGTCACACACTAAATAAAGTAATACAAAAGTATGGTAAAGATCACACTAAACGGTATAAATAATACACAGATATTATCAGCATTAAGTAACAATATTTTTTTTCAAATTTTTGTTTGCAGAAAAGTTAGGAAAATAGGTCTTTTAAAACTAACTTATTATTTAAAACTATACGAGTTATTTTCGGTTTTCATAACTTTACATAAACAGAAAAATTTTAACGTGTGTGTATGAGGGAATGTGTGTATTTACATAAATTTAGACGAGTTGTTAAGAAGGGCATAGCAAGAAAATATTCGTTTGTGTATGTATGTATATCAATAAACATACATAACATGAATACCTTTTTATCCGTACCACTTGCTAAATAAAGTTCATAAATTAATCTTCCCGTAGAGAATACTAAAACATGTAGAATATCAACAGTTTTGGATGTTGTATTGCAGCTGTTTCTATTTTGTCCTTATTATTCTTATGCCATCTCCGTGGGTAATTAGGAAAAAATTTCAAAATGCCTTTTCAGTTAAGGCCAAAGAAGTTACTGAGATGATTATTCAATTGTCAAACTGGCTGTATGAAGTTATTACGCTTAAGAGGATAATTATATGTCAAAAAAAAAAATTTGAGAGAATTTTTTGTAACTCAGCCATTAGCTAGATGTTTGAAAAGTAACAAGAGATGAAGAACAATCTACACTCACGAATCATATAGTCATAACTAACATCTTATTTTAATATTAAACTAATATTATTTACAATTATTTTACTGACCGTTACAAACTTTTATATACATAACTAGGGAGTAAAATGAAGTGAAAAGTATTTCTAACGTTTGGCATACAATGGCATATATTTAAATCATATTATTTTTGTGAGCTTTGTAAAATAAAACGTCCTTCATACAGAAGCTGAACAGTATAATTTAAGAAAATTCCCCACATTTCATTTAAGTGGACAAAATAAAGGTTGAAACTATTTTGATCGTACAGGCCTAAGAGGAGTGCACTCGTTAGGGCTGACTCTGTGCCAACTGAGATTGAACCACAAGAGGGGGGAGAGGGGGGTGCTCAATCTTCCTAGATAAATTCTTAAATATTTCATTTTAGTTCAAATGTATTAAACGTACAGAATATAATCAATTGAAAATGTATCATAGATATTTTTTATTCTACACATTCTTGCCATACTTATATCCATTTCGTGTAATATTCCAAGAGATGCAAATACTAAAGATTTTCAAATTCGTTTTCTTATGGTATAAATATTAATGTATTAATTAATGTGTTCGGTTAACCGAACCCTCTACCATTTTCCCATACTTTGATGAACTACCCATTTCCAGTCAAGTTATTCTATTTAAAAAGGAAGAGGCCAACTTTACAAGGTAATTTCGTCGCAAAACTATCTTTAAAACCAAATTTTATTGCATTAAAATTAACGTTTATAATTTCTCTTTGATACGAAAGATAATCAAAATTTTAAAACTGAACTCTCTCAAGAATCACCCCCCACTTTACTAATACAAAAGACGAACTCATCATCNGGAGTTTAGAAGACCTACTCGAAGAACCAACAATTTATTCAGTATTATTATTGCAATAAAAGAGTATGTAACATAAAACTTATAATATTTGATCAGTAACATAAATTTATTTTATAACTTTAAGAAAGACAAAAGGATGGTGTTTGGGAAAGTGATTCGGATGTCTGAACCGTACAACTGTCTTATTTTTTTTTTTTTTTTTTTTTCTTTTTAATTGCAGACAATGGAGCACCTATAGAAATATAAACACACGTGATATCTCTCCGTGTGAGGTAGATATGGTGAAAGATGAGATATTACACTGCAAGCGACTTGTGATAATAGCGATAGGAGATTGTGGTTTATGTGTCTTTGTGACTCCTTGACAGATAATCGCTCAGATAATCGGTAAGATAACTCTTCTGACAGCGGAGTACTCATTCTTGATAGCCAGTGTACAAAGAATGCAAGGTAGAATAATCATTCTACCAAGGTCCACTCATTTTCATATATTATCAGCAAATATTCATTGCATTTAATTCAATAAAAACTTGCGCATTTATAATTAAAGTAATTTTTAATTATAATTTATAAACTTCGAGTTCAATATTTACGGCTAATTTGTAAAGCCAATATTAATTGTTTGCCTGCAGGTTCCTTTAGTTGTACAATTAATTGTTTTTTGTTGTTGTTTTTACATAACTAATAAATAATGAATTTAGATAATTGATGCATTTTGATCAATCTATAATATAATATGAAAATCAACATATTATGTGAAATATATATGATAAAAAGCAAAATCAGTCCCAACAAAAAACCAAAATTTGACTTGAAACATTTTAAAGATCCATAGGAAGTATTTTTGTTTTTAAACTGGAATTGGTAAGTGTCAATGTAATATTTATTCAGTAATATTTCCTACATATAAAAATGATATTGAAATTTTAAGTAGGGCATAAGTAGATAAGGTAATTGATTGATGAGGAGTGGGAGTTTAAATTGTAACGCAAAATATAATGAGAAACCTTCACAGTTTACTAATCCTAATTATTATTCAAAAACACAAATATCGGTTTGTATAAAACATTTAATTTACTTTTTAGTCAAAACATTTAACGAAAAGTATATAGTGACTACTAAATTTTTTTTATTTAAATATGATGGAAGAAAAAATGAGCATTCAAAGAATTTCTAAAACTAACAAATATTTTCGAAAGATATTAGGGGAGTCGAGTTAGGAAAAATTAAAACGCAAGTTTTTTTTGTTGTTTTTAACAATTCACAAGTCATTCTGGCTGGTCTTCCTGAAGCTTTTTTTTTTTATTTATGTAATAATACATTTAAGTCCGAATATAATAAAACTAAAGACAAACAATAAATTTATGCACACCTATATTGCATTAGCCGGCCACGTCGATTCTAAATTACGACTTTCGAACCTATCAGTAATTTTTCTCTGATCCTGTGGAAAAGAAAAAAAAAATCTATCAAATAGTTTCGTGTTCAAATGGGGCGTGATGGATAACTTTTGAAATAGAAAAATTGAAATTACTAACAGGGCTTTCTTTACCACAGCATTGGAGAAGTTGTTCATACTTGAAATCGCATGGGAAGGTAGGAGTTTAGAAGACCTACTCGAAGAACCAACAATTTATTCAGTATTATTATTGCAATAAAAGAGTATGTAACATAAAACTTATAATATTTGATCAGTAACATAAATTTATTTTATAACTTTAAGAAAGACAAAAGGATGGTGTTTGGGAAAGTGATTCGGATGTCTGAACCGTACAACTGTCTTATTTTTTTTTTTTTTTTTTTTGCTGTGTTAGCCTCCCTTGCAACCACTAAGGGTCATTGGAGGGAGGGGCTATCTACAGGTTGCCACCCTATTTTAAACACCCATGGCTCAGGACAACCTTCTATATTATAGATAAAAGATTGTCCTGGGCGGGATTTGAACCCGCGGCGTCAGGACTGCGAGACCCGTACAACTGTCTTAACCAGCAGACTCAAAAAGCACTCATCCCTCCACTGCCCTCAGCTGTTTAGACCAATTTCAAAAATATATATATTTAAGACGAATCATTTCATACAGCTACGGTGTGGCTTACTTCCTATTTATAACTGGTTGAGATCAGCACAAATATTTGATTATGAACTTCTGTAAAACATAACAGAGAGGGAGGTATGAAGAGGTGAGGAAAAAATACATGACTACCTTTTATTTACTGCATTCCAGAATGATATTTTTCATTGGTGAAGTATGATAAGAGGCCACTCATCTCATGATGATTGATCTATATATCGATCAATAATGATGATCAGATAGAGTAGCATATGACAGAGTCGTTAAAAGTATTTGCAAAATTAAAATATAAGATTACTGCTAGGAAATCAAAAAGCTTTGTATCTTAACTAATAAATAATACTTATACAAACAATAAAGATGAATAATATCCTTATTATATATTAATTAATTAAATATAACACCATTTTCTTCCAAATACATCAGTATTGCAAAGAGTAAGAATTTCTTCTTCGTCTGGAATGGTATTTATAATACATATTTTATGATAACATTGATTAATTCATTTTTTTTTTTTAATTTTCTTCCTATTACATTACAACAAATTCTTGAAAGGAAATATTTAAAAAAATTATGAATTAAAATCAAATTAATGAGATAAATTTGAATGCATAAATTAATAAATTGTATCATGATGTCAACGGAAAATCTGAAACATTTAAATTCGAAATTTATCATAAAAATTTCTAAGCAAGTCTGGTCTAGCCTGAGGACTAGAATGAAATGTATTATTCTTCAATAATATAAGTAATAATTGCATTAATGACGTAAGAATAAATAATTGCTTCGTAATCAATCACCAAAACTTTAAAGACGTCAGAGAAAAACAATACTTCGTCCGTTTAATAATTCAGAGAACAATAGGAATGAGAAATATATCAAATCCAAACAATAAATTGGTATATTTATTACTTTCATAACCTCGGAATCTAAAAAATATGCTTAGGTTGAACATTTCTTGAACCGGGGAGAATTTCTACTATTTCTAGTATTACACTTATAATTTCATTTTAACGAAGATTGTTTGAGATATTAAGAGGTTAAACACGTCTCTAAGAACGTGAGGAAGATACTACAACTAACTAAACAATAACTGTTGATTTTAGTCATCAGATAGGGTGAGAAAGATCACTGGACGATAATAATAATCAAGAAACCCTAGAGATATCCAAATATTTTCGAATTGGTCAAATAATGCTAAAAAGCAAGGATAAAAAGGAGTAACATAGGAATGCCTATGATCTAAAGATACTTTGAACTTTCCACTACTAAATTGTTATTTTAAAGGGATGGCAGAACTTGGTGGAAAATCCAAAACTTGTAATGAATTTGGATCTAAATTTTGGGACAAGTATTACTTAAGCATGTCATGGCTGAAAAAATAATAGCTATGAATAAAAAATCAGGAAACTGAAGTACCACGATAATAGTTTGAAATTTTGAATTTGAATTTGAAATTCACCACCAATAATACCACAGCAGGAGGTGCAGTAAACGTGGGAGTAGATAACAATCAACACCATGATTGACAAGCTATAAAGCATGGATATCATGCATGGCACTGCCCGATATCACTTTAAGACATGTACAACATGAACTAATGAAACAAAACTTTTTTTTTTCAATCAGGTTTTATTAAATCGTTTTGAGACAGTCGATACTTATGCATCGACTAATATTGGGCTAAGTACTAATATAGCAATTATTTGTGAATTTTCTATTTAAAATATAGGCGTGTGTGTATGTGTATGTGTACTTTCACGCGCACACGAACATACAAACATATACAAAGTCCGTCACGCAAGAGCTGCTTAATCTAAACTGATTTTCCAAATTTAATTAAAAATGCATGTATATAAAAATAAAATGGCAAAATTTCTTTTGCAAGCCGGAGATGACAATGAGTGAAAATTTACCATTTCATCTTCCGGGTTAGACCGAGTCAAATTGTTGTTATTTGCCGAGCTTTCGCACATCATGTGATGTGCGAAANCTTGTCCTGAAAGCCCCAGTTGCTAGGCGGATTCCTGTATGATGAATGGAATCAAGACATGAAAGGACACTGCTTCTAGCTGAAGAGTATACTAAGCTGCCGTAGTCTAGTTTCGAAAGTATGAGACTTTTGTATATCATAAGAAGTGATTTTCGGTCACATATATATATATATTTATTTATTTATTCATTTATTTATTTATTTATTTATTACGTGTACATAAATACATACATATTTATCTGTATGCGCTCTAGCGTCCGCAATTTTTAAAACAGTGTAGCCATTTTAAATAGTGTATTGTAGCCATAATCTGTATTTAAGCTTCTTTTAGCATAAAGTTAGATGAGTTAGTTATTAAATAAGCTGAAATTCATAAGAATTTTTTTTTTTAATTTTCAGGCATTTAAGATCTATGAGGCATGAAGGTTTTCTTACAATTTTTTTTTTTGTTGTTGTAATTCCTTTTACCACATTACACATTAATTAATTTCAAAACCTTAAAATAATTCATTTTTGGTCGAAATTGGATGAAGGAATAGAATTTATAATCGCAATATCTTTGTCATTACGGAAAAGTTAAAAGAAAATAAAAGTTATAAGTTATATATTTCTAAGGAAATATTCTTAACTTTTAACTTTCTATAAAATTTATATGAAAAACAATTATATAAGAAATAAATTTAGGAATGTAACTGCGATATTAGAGCGCTTCCCCCCACTCTCCCTTCCCGGCCAAGAGCAAAGCCTGGTCGTCACACCTTTTACGCTAACGGTTTTCCCCGGCTTGTAAATTTACTTTCCTCATTTTCTCTTATTTATATCCATCTCTAATGGGAAATGTTCTTAGTAAATGCAGCTACTGAGTTCAGGACTTCTTTTTATCTCGGAAAAAAGATTGTTACCAAGTTATTCTCCTGTTGAAATAGCTTCTTTTTTTTTTTTCATATTTTCCAAAGAGTTACACTACAATTTTTTTTTTTAATTTTCCCAGATCAGTCCACTAGTGGATGTCATCCATTTCCCCAAAAAAATATCCTGAGAGTTTTCAGGAGTGCTTGAGAAGCAGGTTTGACACTTGAGTATGATTCTTTTGCCGCTCCACTCCTTTGATGTATATCATATGTTTGGAAAACTGAACCCCATACCGCCGACACAATCCTAACACCTGCTTCCAATAAATGACATTCAGATAACGAAGTAAGTCGTAAGAAAGGTTCCTTGTGTTATCACACCAATGCACAGTCGCTTATCACATTTCGAGTAAACGTCTGTCACAAATACTTGGGTTCTCTCACACCCTAGTTCTACAAATGGTGGTTGACGGAAATATTACTTCAATATCATATGTAAAACAACGCTATCGTGGAAATAATTTTATATTCATCTCAATTAAAGTCGGAGTAGGCATCTATTTTTCCCGTAACTGTTCATCTTGCACGTAAATTTAAGTTCGAGTACTATTACCTATAACTTAAGAAATAACATTTCAAAACATATTTAGCGTGCCCTAAGGATATAAACTTAACGAACTCTTAAGCGTCGGTATTATATTAGATTTAACTGTTAGTTTTTTCTTCTTTTTTTGGCAATGAAAATCAGCATAAATAACACGGTCATTTGCCTAATTCATAGAAATTATGAATCATGAAGGAGAGGATAAACATGAAACTCAGTACTTACTTAATGTAAAAAATTGTATTTTCTTAATAGCACTGTAGATCCCAAATTCATTAGTTTTGGTGCAACCCACTATCTAAGTTAATTAGTAATTATTAAACTTAAAAATCGGGCTATTAGGAAGANCCTAAATAGCACTTTTAAAAAAAATATATATATATATATATATATATATATATATATATAATGGGATACAACCAAAGGAAAAATAAGAAAAGTACGACAATCGAAATATATGATTATTGAGACCTTGAAAAATAAAACACTGGATTTATGGAGAGACTTACAAAATTAATTATTTAAGACTTTACAATTTATTTTTAAGAAAATAATGAATGCCCGATTCAAGTTTTTCATATTTATTAAAAATGCCTGAAGACATTTTGATTTCCTAAAGAAGCTAGACTAGGTCTTTGAATAGTAGCTAGAGAGTTGCTGACTTAGATATGTGTTTTTAATTAATTGTATTCCATTGTAATTTTTTTAAATATTAGACATCTTTTTTTTTTAATATGCTAGTTAAAAAATAAATAAGCTAAACTTATTTATTTTTTTTAGTCAGATATTTATCTAATAGTAATTTTAATATTTGACTACTTGCCCTAAAGAAGAAATTAAATATTCCCAAACTGTCAGCATTTTAGTCTAAGTTTTTTTACTTCGTAATGGTTGATTGACACCCATATCCCAGAGCGGCCGGAGAAAAAGTATTCATTAAGCAGCGCTCTACATAAANGCTAACGGTTTTCCCCGGCTTGTAAATTTAATTTCCTCATTTTCTCTCATTTATATCCATCCATAATGGGAAATGTTCTTAGTAAATGCAGCTACTGAGTTCAGGACTTCTTTTTATCTCGGAAAAAAGATTGTTACCAAGTTATTCTCCTGTTGAAATAGCTTCTTTTTTTTTTTCATATTTTCCAAAGAGTTACACTACAATTTTTTTTTTTAATTTTCCCAGATCAGTCCACTAGTGGATGTCATCCATTTCCCCAAAAAAATATCCTGAGAGTTTTCAGGAGTGCTTGAGAAGCAGGTTTGACACTTGAGTATGATTCTTTTGCCGCTCCACTCCTTTGATGTATATCATATGTTTGGAAAACTGAACCCCATACCGCCGACACAATCCTAACACCTGCTTCCAATAAATGACATTCAGATAACGAAGTAAGTCGTAAGAAAGGTTCCTTGTGTTATCACACCAATGCACAGTCGCTTATCACATTTCGAGTAGACGTCTGTCACAAATACTTGGGTTCTCTCACACCCTAGTTCTACAAATGGTGGTTGACGGAAATATTACTTCAATATCATATGTAAAACAACGCTATCGTGGAAATAATTTTATATTCATCTCAATTAAAGTCGGAGTAGGCATCTATTTTTCCCGTAACTGTTCATCTTGCACGTAAATTTAAGTTCGAGTACTATTACCTATAACTTAAGAAATAACATTTCAAAACATATTTAGCGTGCCCTAAGGATATAAACTTAACGAACTCTTAAGCGTCGGTATTATATTAGATTTAACTGTTAGTTTTTTCTTCTTTTTTTGGCAATGAAAATCAGCATAAATAACACGGTCATTTGCCTAATTCATAGAAATTATGAATCATGAAGGAGAGGATAAACATGAAACTCAGTACTTACTTAATGTAAAAAATTGTATTTTCTTAATAGCACTGTAGATCCCAAATTCATTAGTTTTGGTGCAACCCACTATCTAAGTTAATTAGTAATTATTAAACTTAAAAATCGGGCTATTAGGAAGAATGGTTCTATACATAAAATTTACCAAAAATATGTGAAACTTTGAAATTCTATGTATGTTGATAATTAATTATTTATTTTTGGATAATAAAAATTAAAGAAAGTAGTAGTGAACAATATCATTTGTACGTCAAATTGCAGAAAATCGTATACTCGAGTCCTTCAAGAAAAAAATTATATAATAAACAGCGTTTTATTATTATTAATAAACATAAATATAGCCAACCACTATCATTGTTTGTTTTTTAATTAGAAGTTTTTTATAACATAAATTATGTAAATGAATAAAATATTGATGGCTGTGTCAAGGGAAGGTTCAAAACAAGGAAGTAAAAAGTGGGGCGAAACAAATGAAAGAAGTGGAGGACTTACGCGAGATGGCCGTTCTTGGAAGAACCTCGCGGGTCACTAATCAAACAGCGAATGGTGGAGCTTAGATACGCGGGACTGCTCTATATCTGATCCCCCTCCACCAAAACACTCAGCGCTACCAGTCAGTCTAGCTTGGACCCGCTCAGACCACTGACACTACATCTGTCTCTGCCACGACGAGGAAACTGGAGAAAAAGTATTCATTAAGCAGCGCTCTACATAAACAGTGAATAGTAAATAAATATCGGTGATAATCAAATTTTGAAATGAGGTTTGAGGACGAACGACACATATCTCCGAGAGGATGACTTGTCACAGTTTCTCTGAGGTGATAATGAGCTCTCGGAGTATTAATCTGCAGATAAGAGAAGGAAACAGTGGCCTGATAACAGCGGCCTGGATGGGAGGTTGCATCAGGTTATGATTCTTGACACAAGTTTAGTTCTTTTCAGTCACAAATGAGGGCTGTGATTCAACGAGTATTGTGTGCGAGTGTGTCAGGTACCGAACTATTAACCAGTTAAAATAATTACATTGACCTGTAATGTACTACTCTGACTATTACTCATGATATACAATTTTTATTGATATATAAACTAGTTAAATATTTTGATTATATTGCTATAATTTTTTATTTTCCCCCTGCTGTCCTAATTCAAAATTATAAGTGTTGAGTAATTTTTAAATTTGTTTCAAACCCACGAAAAATATTGTAATTCAAACAGGTTTTGAGATGATCTGACACTGAAATATCTTATTCTTCATTCATCATCGTCTCATTTATTACTATAATTCATCTTTTTCATTAAATAATCATTCCTATTTCATTTTAATTTGATGTTTTGCCCGATTAATTTTTATAATGGAAATTTGAAGAAATTAATGAGATACAAAGGCTTAGTTGAAAAACACTCCAATTTAAAATCTAACTTTTTTCAATAAGATGGTGAAATTATTTAAGAATAGTCACATGTAGGCCCTCATTTTGTTGGTTTTCTCCACTATTTCCTCTTTATTTCAAAATTTAAACAGAATTTGAGGCATTAATACCTAATCTGTTTAGTTAATACAATATCTGTTTTGTCTTATACCTAATAAATAAATATAATCAGTATTTGTATAAAAATCTACTCTGTGAAGAAGTTATTGGCCAAATGGAAATTATTAATTTTGAAAATATCTACTTGTCCAATATAAAATTAAATATTAGCAAAGTCAATACATACACATCAACTGCATATTTCTAGAAGTATTTACACACACACACACACAAAAAGAGTATAAACAACACATATTTTGTGTTTGATTTGATATGGTCCAACCTGGAAGAAGAAACGGTAAACACATATCTCCCAAATGGTAACTTAAGAGATGAGAGGAAGAAAACAGAGGTTCCAGAAAAGAAGGTTGTCACATTATGATTCTTCATAGTTCTTTTTAGCTCGCAAAGATAAATTAATTTATTTACCGTTTCTTCTTCCGGGTTGGACCGTGTCAAATTGGTGTTATTTTCCGAGCTTTCGCACATCATGTTTTGGCTTCTTCAGGGCTGAAAAGAGAACATTCTCATTCTCATTCTCTTTTCAGCCCTGAAGAAGACATCACATGATGTGTGAAAGCTCGGCAAATAACACCAATTTGACACAGTCCAACCCGGAAGAAGAAACGGTAAATACTTCTGACGACCGTCGAAGCCTACGTGAACAAGATAAATTAAACTTGGAATTTTGGTTAATTTTTTCAGTTTCATTATTATGAAATTATAAATGAATAAGCAGTTATCATAAGCTAATCAACAAGATTTAAAATCACTATTTAACGATAACAAGTTTCTGAATAACAAACATTGATAGTAGGGTTTAACTGAAAGTGCAATTTTAAATATCAATATGTAACATTATTATCATTACAACTTGGATTAAATTATTTATTTCAATATGATTTAATTATAAACTGACTTTTTTTTAATACAGTAAAATTTTCATGCACTCAACATCTCAGTTCATCTCATTAACCACTTGATTCCAGGCATATTCTTGATCATATGAATAGGTTTTCTGTTTTATTGTTAATTTTAATGTAATTAACATTAAAAATCAATTAAGTAATCAAATTATGATATTCCAATCAATTAGGTCTATTAAAGTGTGATATCCTATGTTTTAAAACAAAAACCTGGGAATCAAATGAAAAAGGTCATACCTTGTTAGTCTTCGTACTTATAAAAAAATTAATTTTGCATCTCATCTTTCTACAATATATGAATATCTCACAAATAGAACTCACTGTCTTTTGAGTAGTTGACAATGTTCATTTAATAATAATTAGTAACAGAATCTGAAATTAAATGAAATTGTTTGACCAGGTGGCATTGGGTGAAGTGAGTAAAATCAAGTTTACTTATATATATATA
>KZ807884.1:160906-172617 GCA_000696205.2 Oncopeltus fasciatus | reverse complement strand
CATACATACATACATACATACATACATACATACATACATACATACATACATATATAAACCAATTCTGATCATTAATCTTGAATTGCCTACTTCAATCACACGTTGGAAGATAGAGAGTCAAATTAACAGTTTGGCTAGGTTCTAGCAGGACATGAACAATGCTATTTCAATTAGACTAAATACTCAAAATCGCAATTGTAGCAATCAAAGCTTGGCCTTGTAGAGCTTCCTCCGGCTTCTTCCCACCTTTTTATCATACCTAAACCACTTTTTATCAACCGTAATCAATGGATTGATTTTATTCAGTTTCAGCAGAGATTCACAGATGGTAACTTGGTCCATTACATTTATTTTGTTAATTATGTGGAATCGAAGTAGCTTATTTAAATATCCAGTTTTATGTAAATGGTTCAAATCCTTTTTATAGCCAATGCTTATTTAGATATAAAAATCTTGATTTTTTATTCCAGATTTTCTATAATAAATCAATTTATGATGAAGCTTTTAAAAAATTTCAACAGATCTGATCCTAAATTGTAGAAAAACTAAAAATATGGCCCTTTCAGAACTATTAATACATGAGGAATAAATTTATTATTCTACTTATGAAAAACTTAAATGAAACAATGGAACTATGCTTAGTTTACCCAACTTCTGAATGTCAGACTTTTTTTCTTCTTTTACATAAATGTAAAATTTTTACATTGCTTATCAAATTTTGATGAAGAAAGGGATTTAAGTAACATCTGCTTAAGCCTGGGGCCTAATTATACAAGACTTAATACTACTATAAGAGAGTTAAAAGTTAAAAATAACTATAATAGCCAAAAGGGAAACCCATCAAGCTTCAGGTTTATCAAGGTTCATGGTATTTTAAAAAGCACTTTGAAATTTATACAATTAATGAGAGGGAATAGAATAAAAAAATCTATCTGTCCCAGACAGGAATCAAACCTGGATCTCCTGCTATCCGGGCCGGCGTGCTTAACCATTACACCACCAGGACGAGCTAGATATCTCATTGAACTCCCTCTACACTGGCGAGAGCCTAACCCACGAGAAAGACTAATACATGGGATAATAAACCACAACCAAATAAAATATTTATAAAGAAAAATTAAACAAAGTAAATGACGAGTCGACAAATAGCTTGACAATGTCAGCTCCTTCGAGTTTAAGACGAAGTTCTCGTCTTTCTCATGGGTTAGGCTCTCGCTAGTGTAGAGGGAGTTCAATGAGATATCTAGCTCATCCTGGTGGTGTAATGGTTAAGCACGCCGGCCCGGATAGCAGGAAATCCAGGTTTGATTCCTGGCTGGAACAGATAGATTTTTTTATTCTATTCCCTCTCATTAATTGTTTAAAATTTACGTGGGATAATATACCACAACCAAATAAAATATTTATATGAACATTTAATTTTCACTCATGAAAAATATTTTTATAAATTTGTGATTTATGGCCAGGATCTCTTGCTAACCTTCAATTATGCTTACTACTTCTCTTCGTGAGTCTTGGACTTGAGGAAGCCCATATACAGAAAATGGACAAAATTTACTACTACTATCATTCCCATCCATTTAGGAATCAAGTCAAAATCTATTCCACTATGTATTCACTACATACTCTCATAATCTAAATAATCCATTCTCTAAGTTACAAATGTATAAGTTATTTAAATTATTTGCTGCTTTAATTTAAAATATTTGTCTATTTTAAATAAGTGAGCTCTTTGAATTAAGTCATTAATCCATGTGCTTAATGAATCCTATATCTTTGTACTTATTTTCAGAGAAAAAAAGAATGTGAAGTTGAACCAGATGAAGAGCTTGCTGAAGTGGAATCGTCAGGAACTGGTGAATTTAGCCCCATGGAAGGTGGTCTACTCCCCCTTGACCAAGCTATCTTACAAAGCATCNGTATAAATATAAATACAATATATATTTTATGAATATCTAGAGTTATTTAATAATTATTGAAATTTTTTGAGTGGAAATCAACCAAATGCCTAAGATTTATTGAAATGAATTAAAATTTAATTTCTTACATAGGTGTTTGATCGCACTTGTAAAATAAAAATGCTTATTAAGGAAGATACATGAGAATGCAAATATAAGGGTTTAGCAATCTTTTTAAGAAAAGGTAAACAATGAGAAAGATTGAGAATGGGCCTTGGAAGGTTAAGTGCCTTCTAACTATCCCTCTTGGTCAGTCTGAAGCAAGCCTCAGTGAAATTATCTTTTGGCTTCATTCTCCTTTTTATGGGTTTTGTCATAAAATTTGGCATTTTGTCTTATTTACATTTATCTTTTAAAGAATCAAGGGAAATTTGCTATGTTTTGGTTGTTCCTGGGTGATAGATTGATCTATGATATCTTTAAGTAAATTCTTGAAACTTTCTTATTATCAGTCGCACAACATGTAGATCAATACACACATTGCTCAACACATATTAGAGTAGAATGAATTTATGATTAGAATGTTCTTTAGCATATTACTTCATTGGAAACCCAAAGAGCTGGATAGTAATACATATTAATATATTATACATATATATATTCCTATATTTTTACATACATAAAAAATTAAAAGTGAAAGAAAAGGGAGTTAACTGCTTTAAAGAACTAAGAAGACCAGAACTGAATTAAAATTTTAAGCATCATTTAGTAGACTAAAATTATTCGCAGCTATCGAATGAATAATTTTTTTATAAGCATTCAGTAGACAAATCAGGAGGCTCCTGTCACTATCTACTAAGGAGAAATTTCATTACATGTACATTTACAATTATTATCCTTATAGCTTACTAATGTTATTAATTTAAATATTTATAAAATTAATTATTTCTTATCCCTACACTGACCTCAAAAAGAGGACATATTTTTGTTTTGTTTTTTAAATATAACAAGGTCTGACATCAAACTTCTACATTCATGTGCTATATGTGCTTTGACACAGCAGATGAAAATTGTGTTTTTTTAATAAGTTAATATATGTAATCTTAGTTGAAGAACCATAAAATATTACCTCAAAACTTAAGATAATGTTCATGTATATATTTATGAGAAAATGAAGAGGAAATCTCTTTTTTATTCCAATTTGCTTCTCAAGAGGACATCATCAACTATTAGGTGAGTGTACAAGTAATATAAAATATATTATATTTTACATATTAAGCATGTGTGTTTCTATATATAGAAGTAATTATAATATAATTTAATAGTTCAATAATTTGCCAATAATGAAAACCTAAAAATAATTAGAACAATATTTTGATATTTTTGTCACATTATATCTATTTAAAATAGTTTTAAAAAAATTATTATTAAAAGTCAAATTTAATAAAAAATTAATTTTGCTCCTAAAATAAATATATGATTAATTAATAATGCCTTTATATCATACTCAATTCACTGAAGAACAAATGTTAATTAAATTGCTACAGATTTATCTACTAAAAAACATATTATTCAGATATAAGAAGTGTATAAAACAACTTTCACTGACACATGTTTTAAAGTACATTAATTTAGCAGTGTATTAATAAATGAAAAAATAACTTACCTCAAAAACCTCTTTCTCTTTGATTGAAGGTCTCCAATTTTAATTTTCCTTCTTAGGTCAACCTAATAACATAAAAAAACTAATTTTAAAACATCAATAATTTGTTAATTCTTATTTAATATTCATTTGATATAATACTAAGTTCTCAATTTAAAAAAATTAAAAATTGTTTGTGTAAGTTTGAATTAAAGTTTATAATCCTCTCTTAAAATAAGATTTTTGTGCAAAATAAATTAGTAATGAAAATTCTAAATGTAATGCCACATCTACTTCACAAACATTTCAAAAGTGTTCAGAAACATTTTAAAATATTTTATATTCCAGCATTATTATTACTATATTACATCAACATGCTTAGTACATTAATTTATAAATCACAGCATGATATTACTCAAGTTATAATTTTTTTTTTTTTTTTTTTTTTTTTTGCAATTGGTAAAATTATATAATTTGCTGAAGAGGCAAATATGAATACATGTCTATCAAATGTCTATTACAATTTTTTTTTATCCAATATAGGCAATAAATTTCATTTAAACACAAAATAACTCTCTAGAGAACTTTTAAAATGATCACTTAAATTTTCCATTAATCAGCAAAATTATATCATTGACAGTGGGTGAAACCAAAAACTTGTTTAATAAGCTTTTTGAGTGCCAGAGGCCATATTTTTCACTTAAATAACACAATTTGATTTTTGAATTGCTTGCAACTTACTACAATTTTCTACCAAGTTATCATTAAAATACAATTTATATAAACATAACGAGCCTTCATGTAATTAACAAACCAACAATTAAAAAATAGAATCTTTTGATAAAGTGTAACTTAAGTAAGCAAATTTGGAATTAAAGTACTGATAGCATAGTTTACTATTAGATGATATTAGTTGGGATTTGGTCAAGGTAGATCCAAAAAAAATACAAATTTAAAGTGTAAAAAAAGTGTATTTTTTAAAAGATTATCTGCCAACGTTTTGGCTTACATTGTAAGCCATGTACAGGACTGCCTATCATGAAGACGAGAGAGGACGTTCTGTCCCTAAGTTCACATTTCCATGGAAATGTGANACTGCACATATTTATGTACACCATAGGCTCAAAACACGTTAAAAAGAGGTAAATTTGTTGATCGCCAAGCTTTATGAAAAGAGGATTATCAGGAATTCGATTTTGGTAGTTAAAGAATTAAAAACTAATTCATAACCAAAAAAGTTTTTATTTTAACCAAAGTTTCAGGTTTAATATGAAAAAAAAACAAAAATAATATAGAAACATGTTTATATGTCATAATCTAACACCAAGTTCTAGCACTGCACTCTGAAATGTAACGGTAAACCTCCCTGGGATAACTCTCCAGTCCTAATCTAACGAAGAATAAATAAAATAAAATATAAAACTAGATACTGAATTTATTGGAGAGAAAAAATTTATTTATAATATTCTGGGAGTAACATACCAAATAGGGTGATGGGGAGAGAGAGAGACTCAAGCTCAACAGATGGCTTGAGGTAAGTAGATATATCACTTTAAGAAAGAGGGGAAAAAAAGGTGGAATTCCACTAGTGACACTCCAATGTTCCATTCCCTACCCTATTATTCCATACCCTATTAATATTCCCACTCTATCAGAAAACATTAATTAAGCTCTAATTAATACCTTCCCAAAACTATGCATAGGCTTCCCCAACAATAATGAACTACAAAACTTATACACTAAACTGAAAGACCCCATTCCCCATACTGACAGATGTAACATCATCTGCCACTCAAAATTGTATCGCAGCATATACAAGACAGAAAGAACCCTATAAAAAGAAAAATCAGCAATCATCAAAAATACATTAAAAATTTAAAAAAACCGCTACCGCTCATTCAAAACTCTCTACTGCTGATAAACAAACTTTTTACTTTGACAAATTCACACTTATTGCGACTGAACCCAACATTGAGAAACAACTTTTAACTGAGTCTATTCACTTACATTTAGAATGTAACCCCATCAATGACAAAACAGACTATTTCTTTCACATACAGTAATATTTTTCCCATCTTTAAACAAGAATCACCATAAAACCAATTCATAGCATTTTTCTTTTCTTCCCTTCCTTACAGTGATATTTTCACTTACCTCAAGCCCCACTCCTAAATTCATTTCTTGTTCCCTTTCACAATCTCAAATAAAATTTTTATGAAACAGATCAGGCATGATGTAGACAATGTTGAGCACGAATCTCTCTCTCCCTATCACCCTATTTGATATGTTACTCTCAGAATATTATAAATAATTTTTTTCTCTCCAATATTCAGTATCCAGTTTTCATGCATTTTATTTAGTTGATTAAACATGGCTTTAAATTTTCATTAGTTTATTATTTTTTTAGATTATGGCATATAGACATGTTTCTATATTATTTTTGTATGTTTCTTTTTCATATTCAGGCCTGATGAAAGCCTGAAATTCAAGTTGGAATGGCCGTATTCTTCAACTACCGAGACCAAATTCCTGATAATCCACTCTTCATTAAACTAGACGGTCAACAAATTTACCTCTAAATTAATTCTTAGTTTAGTTCTGCACTCTGAGAAGTGACTACAAACCTCCCTCAGAGATCTTTCCACGCATCATGATCACTTTGATGATGACTTACAAGTTAAGTTGAAATGTCAGCAATAATAAAATAATTACCCAATAATTTTGGAGTATCTTATTTTTCTGATCCTGGCCGAAACCCAGACTAATTTCTCCAGAAAAAATTCTTAAAGAAGAGATATTACTTTTTCCTAAATAATAGAATTAAAGCACCAAAAATATATACCTAAGATGGATAACAAAAAAAAAATTAGTTTTGTTGAAGCTGTCATTATTTAACTTTTCAGCCATTTTTGTGTGAAAAAATTTCAATTTCCCAAAAATTACTAAGCAGGTAGGTTGAAGAGGTAGTACTGAGAGTGAAAGGAATTTATTTTTGAAGAGAATGAATAAGGAAATTACATCTGACCTACAGATGCAAAAGGAGTGGAAGAGTCTGTGTGCTTCAAAGCCCCTTTACCGAGACGTATTAATCACCTTAGATAAATTCCAATTCCTACCCACTTAGTGGCTAAATTCATCCATTCTGGGAATTACACAAATACTGTTGAGTTAAATTAGAGCACTATGCACAGCTCATTAAGTTTGAGAATATTGAAGAAAACCTTGAGACATATCTCACTGAATGTATAAAGTTCTGAATAAGAGAAAACCATCAAACTGTTTCCTTACCTGAAGGAGACCTCACACTTTTAATCTCCTATGAGTTAAGAATGGTATAGCCAGGTGGAAGTGAGATAGGATATTGGGATCAGACAGTCATGCATATATAATAAAAATAAATAAGGAATAACTGAAATTGGGAGCAAAATTAATTAATGGAGTAAGTGGAATCTTAATGTCTGCCAAAAAAAAAAAAAACTTTCAGTAAACTTTTTCATAATTTAGCATATTTCTTTCTAAATAAATAAATATAAATGAAATAAATTGAAGAAAAATTAGTTACCTGTGAAATCATTCCATTCTATTTTCATCTATTTGGACCTGATATTTTATATGACTCACTGACATAAGATGCATTTTACAGGATGGATGCTGGCGGATTATTATCACCTCTTACAGCATTTTATGTGGTTTTATTTGGAGCAACAATGATGTTCAACAATGATTCAATAGATCCTAATCTCCGTCCCATCAACATACCTTCCACTGATTTTTTACAGGAATATGATTTTATCATAATAGGAGCTGGATCTGCAGGTAACTCAATAGTTTTTAACATTACGTAGTTAGTGACTTAAGTAATTGTTGAGAGCTGAGTTGTATGACACAAAGAAATGTTATGTTATCAAAGGAAGGTTAAGGAACTGTTATCGCACGTTGCTTGATAAGATTGCCTTGTAACCCTCTGAAAAGCTTCACAGAGCACAGATTTAAGGAGTCCAAGTTATGCTGAAACTGTTATCCATTTCGTAATCTCAATAAGACGGAGTTTAGACTTGTAATTTTTTTTTTTTTCATTTCCAGGATCTAATTTTCCTGCTCTCAAAAATTTGTAGGACACCAGATAAATACTTAATCAAAATAATGAAAAAAAAAAAGTTATTTCATTTTAATCTTATTTTTTGTCGTTATTTTATTTGTTTCAGAACACTGATTTTTTTTCAAAAATTGAAAAATAAATTACAGTGACTGAAGTAAAACCTTATAAATAATGTAATAAATACTATAAAATAAATTATTTATAAATGAATGAAACAATAGCGAAGAGAGCGATGTCGGTTTTCTTGATTATTTCCAATTTTAAGCTTCATTATTTTAATCCATAAAATTGTACTGTCAAATGCAGATATGATCGAAGCAGGCCTTGTAAGCAGTTATGAGATACAGTTGGACAGTGTTGCTCGCGCAAAATGAAGACAATGAATTTACTTTTAGAAACATTATTCTTTATTTTCCATTTATGCAGCCATTCTTCAATGAGTAGGAGATGAGTTTGGAGTTTTTTGGTAACTGCATTCGTTTTGGACAAGAAGGAAAGTATTGCTGTGTCGTCGGCAAAAGTGGTTATTACGGTTTTAGGTTCAATAGTAAAAGCTATGTCAATATTTCTAGTAGTAATTGTTTCAATTCTAGTTGACGGGGTAACAAACCATTGGAATTCCAAAGAAGGATGGATAGGGAAGATACCTTCCCTTGAGTGGGAGTATTCTCTCACGTACGACACTGAATGGTTTTCATCGCTACTGGACACACATCGTGCTGGAGCCGAGTTAGGATGTTTGTAGTCGTGGGAGTAATGTTTGTCGCTGTATTTCACACACTTGGGTGAATGAAGCCAATAATTGTATGCATCCCGTAATTCTGGCACCTGCGGCATTGAAGAATGTCTTTATTTTGTCGTGGTTCTTCTACTTTTATTGTAAAATAGACAAAGGTTTTTCTTTAAATATTTCTTCGCTTTTAGTCTATTTGGCTAGGTCCACGAAAAACAAGGGTTTTGGCGATTAACTATGAGGCTATTTTATCTTTAGCACTTTTTTGACATTGTAACTCTTCTCCTTTAATTCGCACGTGACATTTTTGGAAGTTGTTGAATGATGGAGATTTCCTATACCAATTATATTTAATTATTTAAATTGAAATTTAAATGTTTGAATTATTTTCTTTATGTATTACTCTCGGCACTGTAAACGACATTTTCGTTAAATCTTCATTTGATTTAGAGCCTCCCAATTATTATTCGTTTCTTTATTTCCCTTTAGAAAATAAATAAACGAATAATATTATGGAAGTTTATGTCAATAAATCAGCACACCAAAATCCGGAGCAGCATCGGATTTTGGTTGGATACAAGTAACACTTTTCTCCATTGTCATTTGCAAATTCTATGATTATTATACGTTGTTATGGGATATTTATGATGATATATTGAAGATGCCAAGAAAAAATTCATAACTTAACACTAAATAGACTATATTTGTATCGGACGTTCACAAACACTGGCTCCTTAATGTTTATTATAAAAATTGGAAACTTTCAGTCCAATTTTATATATATATATTCTGATCCTGGCNTATATATGTATATATATTTCCAAATTATGACTTAGTTTTCTAAATATTAGTGAAGTCCCATTTATTTTACAATCATAAAACTACAGTCTTTAGTAACCATAATTAGTATTAATCGGGACCAGCGCTCCTACCGTTGTAGGGACAAACTATTATATTAAAAATTGTTATATATAAATGACGCCTCTATATTCTCTCTAAACAGTGTTCTTAACAGTGAGTCTAAAGGTTCTCTTAATCCTTTTATTGACACTTGGAAGGCTTAGTCTCTACAATTATTTTATTAGAGGATCTGCAATATTTTGTCATTATTTTAAGTATAAGCTAATTTTAAATTTAACAATGTTATTAACAACTAATGTGGACTTGACTCAGACTTTTCCTCAATTCGAAAAGTTGTATATGTAGAGTTTAGCAATCACAGATGTATCTTTATGCATTTAACAATATATACTTAGATTTTTTGATACAGATTGTCGGGTGTGGTTGAAACAGATTCTGCTGCCTTGGCTCTTGCTAGAACTGAGTACATTAAATACATATTTTAGTCGTTGACTTAGTTTTGTTGTGGAAACTATTGACATAATACTCTGAAATAATAATAAAGGAGTCCCGTTGAAGTCAAGGAATCATGTCAAAATAGTTCTTCTTAAGATTAGGATTGCTTGACTGTTTGGCTGTTATGGACCATTATGTACGGCTGGTATAATAAATTGATTAGTCATACTCATGGATTGTAAAATAGTAGTAAAAAAAAAACATAGAGTAAAATAAAGTTTTGTATTGTAATTGTTTGCTTAGCATTTTTTTTTTAAATAAAAAATGAATGAAATAATATCACTTTTAAAATTCTTAAAGAAACTAGCTTTAATGCTTAATTATTTTACCACCGAATAAAAATTTACGTAAAATAAATATAGTAAATGATTTTTTAATTACAAATTAATATTACCTTTCTTTTTTTTTATTTTATAATAGGGTGTGAACTTCAAGGTTCGAAGAAGAGGAGCTGAAACTTCTTGATGGGATGAATGTTCCATGACGATTCCAAATTCCAAGTTGAAACAGGTTAAAATCCTAGTTGAATAGTAGAATATCTTACTGTTGAATATGTTAAAAATAAACTGTTTTATTCCTATGAACTTTAAATTGGTGTTTTTAATTATACATCAGGAAAATACAATTTGTACTTGTTCAGTTAACTAATAACAGAAGTTGATCTTCCGAACGGAATACATCGTTTATATATATATACGTTTTAATATATTAATGCATATATGGAGCAGTTGTACCTCAATAATTTTATAATTTCAACAAAACAGGTTTATACTGAATGCTGTCTTAGTCTGACTCTTTTTTCTTTTCTTTTCTGCGCGTCGACTGCTGAGGTCATTGGTGCTCTGACTCTTTGCTATTTCTAAATAGGGATAAGGATTCATATAACCAATTGTAGGTTAAATAATATAGGTGTTGTAGCATTCCAAAATTTAAGGGGGAGAAGTCCACTC
Source organism: Oncopeltus fasciatus (assembly GCA_000696205.2). NCBI lineage: Eukaryota > Metazoa > Arthropoda > Insecta > Hemiptera > Lygaeidae > Oncopeltus > Oncopeltus fasciatus. Next base: position 161,939 of record KZ807884.1, on the reverse strand, counting down.
AGCCCACGTTAGCCAGACTTAACAAGATCCGCCTTTGCTTGCTGTACTCTTCAGAATCCAGCTGTGGCTGGCTGGGATGAAGCAACCACCCCTCTCTAGGTACTCTGCACGCGGTAGAGCAAAGGCCTAAGTACGTTCATCTCCATTTATCTTCGCTGTGAAATATTTCATGCATGATGTGTGTGAGGGTTTGTGCACTTGCGAGCGTTTCTTCGACTAGTAAATATATGTTTTCCATGTTTACATATAAAACTAGTGTAAATTAAATATTTTAAAAAAATAAGGGAAAAATGTGCAGGTTGCGTACTTGCGAACCGGCTGTCGGAGAACCCCAACTGGAGTGTGCTGCTACTTGAGGCGGGTCCCGACGAGACTGTGATTTCTGACACCCCGCTCCTCGCCTTCAACATGTGGCGTTCATACCTGGACTGGAACTACACTACCGTGCCACAGCGACGAGCATGCTTATGTGAGTTCTGTCCCCTGCCCTGTACCATTTACATATATGCATTTTTGGGGACTTTTTGCTAAGTAGCTAAACACTTACTGTTTTTAGTAAGTGTTACTAAACAGTAAGTGTTTTAAACACACTAAGGGGAATTCATATAGTATACATATATCCCCAAATGTATGTATTGTCCTTGAAACACAATTCCTTCTCTCCCCCTCAAACCTCAGTCATTTATCCTATATGAAATACAGCTACAATAATAAGGCACTTTAGTCCGCGGCGATCATGTTTTGCAATATCCCCTGAAGAAATTATTTTTCCAAATACCCCACACTTCCGGTAAAATAAAAAGATGCTTCCCATTCTCACTAAATATCTTCCACTTTTGAGGGCCCATTGTGACAAATTAAAAATTAAAAAAAAATATATAAAATTATTACTTGTCAGAATAAGGAAATATCTAGACGTTATAATCCTTGTTTACTCAGTTGATTTCCACTGACAGTGTTCCTAGTTGCTTACTTGTATTAATTAAATTAACGCTAATTTATATATAAATAGACAGCCATAATTTATTTATAT
>KZ807884.1:98016-142159 GCA_000696205.2 Oncopeltus fasciatus | reverse complement strand
GGACGGGAAAGCATAATTGCTAATAATTTTTTTTTTTCTTTTTTTTTTTTTTTTTTGTAATTATTTGTTTAAATTTCTAGGTTACATATAAATTATACATAAAGAAATATTATTAATAATCTTATTTATATGTTAAAAAAGTTAAAGTAGAAGTATACATAATCTATTATTTCTTAAAATACATACGTTTTATATGAAAGCTCAAGATTACTCATCATATTGCCTTATTGAAAATACGTTGTATTGTCTAATCAAAATTAACAGAATATGAGGTAATATGTTACAATTAACTTATTGTAAGTATATTTAATCTTATTATGGTCTCTTTTGAAAAATGTCATCTGGGATAACTAACCATATGGAATAGATCCCACTGAGAGATATCCTTATGCTTGGTATATCAAATCAGATGAGGGCGCTATAATCTATAGGTTGATCGCCACTAAATCTGGTCCTGTCCTTTGTTCCAGGATGGGTCCTTCGTCAGACAACCGAACTGTGGTGAGTCATGAGACGTTTGCGGTTCACGGTGTCAATAAGCTGAGAGTGATCGACGCGTCAGTGATGCCTATTATCCCGGGAGGGAATACGAACGCCCCGACCATTATGGTTGCCGAGAGAGGGGCGGTTGCCGTCCAGAGAGCTTGGTCACCATAAAGTATGGTTTGGCAACATTGTCAGCGAAATGCGTTTCTCTCCAACCATGCCTTCTAAGAAAGCATTTCTAAATTTTTTAACTTTAATTATTTAATCTTGAAACGTTTACCAAAGAGAAGACAAACAAAATTAAAATCAAATATGAGTCTTGTTTGTCATAAACCTGCCAAAAAATTTTTTTTAATTTTTTAAGCCTTTGGCTTAAAAGGTCTGTCTAAGACACCTTCAATTTATAGCTATTTGAAATAATTTTTTAATGTGCAAAATATAAATTTTTATTACAATAGTTATAATATAGTTTACTTACTTCACATCCCTATTTCTTTTTTTAAAAAATTATATCATATTATAAGATTTAATTTTAAGAAGAACAGCCTTCATATTATTTTATTGTCATATAATTTTATAAAAAGAAAATTCAATTATCAAGCTAAAGAAAATGTGTATACGATTTCATAAATACACTTCACTGGTGTATTTTGGAATATTTGAACTTAAGTTTAATTTATCATGTTATTAGCAATGAACAATGGAATTAACTTATAATAAATACAAAGGAAATATTATTAGGAATATGAAAAATACAGTGGCTTTTGTATCCCTTATCTCTTGTAATTCTTAATCAATGAAGAAATCCTGCGAAACATTTGAGAAGTCAAAGCATCCCGAAGGACATTTTCGTCATGTTTTAATTTTTTTACTTCGGGAAATTTAAATAAATTTATATAAAAATATATATCAAAAGAAGGTAATTGATCGCTGCTGAAGCTAAATGAAAACGGTAGATTCAAATGAAAATTGACCATTCATGTTGTTATGTGAGAAACATTCATGGTTGAAGATAGTCAAAGAATCGTCACAGACGGCGGTAAAACTTGGATTGACGTTAAAAAAAAAAAAAAAAAGTAATACTAAGTATTGTTAGGGATTGGAAAGGTTTCATTTAGTTCATCATTTTCAGTTCTAACCTGGCCAAATACTTAATCGGACATTAACTGTCATCAAATTATGTGATTAAAGCAGAAATCCAGGAAAAACGGCCTTTATTAATCACAATGCTAGATAAATCCAGTTTTAGTGCCAATTTGAGAGAGCTTGGCTGGGAATTTTTTTTTAAATTCAACATATAGTCGCAACATCGCCACGCCTATCAATTGTTTCATCCTCTGCAGAACTCTTTTAATGATATAAAGGTGGCATGAAAAGAGTCTTTCAAGGTATAAGTTCAAGGTCAAGGTATAAGTTCAAGAATTTATGGTTATACCTTGAACTTATACCTTGAACTTATACCTTGAACTTATACCTTGACCTTGAACTTATACCTTGAACTTAGGTATACCTTGAACTTATACCTTGAACTTGAACTTATACCTTGAACTTGAACTTATACCTTGAACTCGTATAATAAAATATACTTACAAGTACAAACTATAGTTTGTACTATAGTTTGGACAAACTATAAGTACAAACTATAAATACAAACTATAAGTACAAACTATAAATCTTGTGCGAATGGCTCAGTTCACTTTCGCTCCGTCATTTCAGTACTATTAAAGTGCCAGAGTAATGGTTTTACCAGAAATATAACAAAAGGCTCAAAACGGTACACCGTCAGAGTTTGAACTTTATATTAATAAAATTGATTTGAAAAATATAAGACAAACTTATGTTACTTTTTGTCTTTTATTTTCTATATAGAAAATAATGTTATTCTTTTATTTGTGCTGGTAGTGAAGTTGATGTGCACCAAGAGCTGCCAAGGCAGGAGAATTCATTATAAGAACTGAGCTCCAAAGATAGAATCACTGATTCTAAAAGCAGTCGGCAATTAGAGAAAAATATATACAATGTGAGAAGTATTGAATATTATTTGATTACCCTAAAATAATCTTAGTTTTTTTTTAATTAAAAATGATGAACAAATCTATCTAATGATTAATTAACTTAGTTTTATTCTTCAAGAGGAAATTTAAAGTTTAAATAAGATGTGAAACCAAGATATTGCTTAGAAACAAAAAGAACTACGTAAAATAAGATACATTATTTCCCTTACATTACATATTATGGACATTAAAGAGTAATGAGTGAATTACACACACACACACACACACACACACACACACACACACTTACTCTCTCTCTCTCTGCCTATCACTCTCTACCTCTCTATATCTCTCTCACACACACTCACATTGGGAGAAGTGTCTGCTCTAATAAACCTCCTTTTTTGATTTTCCATTCAAAAAGTCTTGTTTTTTTCATTTAGGGAATTTTATAATAAACAATTAATTACTCTCAATGGAGACAATTAATTATTTCTCAAGTGGAGAGTTTTTTGACCATAGATATTATTATTAGATGATTTTACCCAACTAAAATCATCTAATACTAATAAATACTGTTTTTCATCAAAATATTCTTCTAAATATTCATATTAATTCTAATATTAATTACCTTTCCCCAGTGAAATAGTAAATCTCAATATCCTTCTTGAAAAATAGCTGATTTATTCTGATGAAAAACTTGTTCAATGAGGATAGTATTCTGTCTCGGTTGTCGAAACATTTCTGTCAGTGATGTTTGTCGAGAAATAACAGGTAGTAATTAGTTATTGAAAGGTCAAGGGAATAGGGTGTATGAGGCAAGATTTCTTAGCTAATCTTGGTTATTTTGTCCCTTGTCAATATGGCAGTGTGTTCTGGAAAGACCCTTTTCTAAAAATTAAGCCGAGATCAAAAAGCTTTAGCTTCGAGTGGCAATTGTCCATTATTGTAGAGTATAATTCTGCAGTGATAGTTTGACCTTGACACAGAATCTCTAAATGCACTACACCCTCGTCTCTACTGAAAAGAAATACACAATTTCTTTGGATGCAGATAAGGTTTTTGGAAATTTTCTTGGTTCCTCATTAACCGAAAATCGCTGATATGATGGTTTAAATTTTTTTTATATAATTTATTACATACTGTAAAATAAGTTACATATAGTAATTTTCTAACATTTGTAAGTTGCTTACTATAGGCTGTGAGTTACAATAGTATGGGAGAGAAAAACGGCCAGTGCCATATCTCCAAGAAGATAAATAATAATAACAGTAATGACATAAAAAGAAAAAAATCACTTCACATTCACTCCACTTCGAGGTAATTTAGGCAATGAGGCCCAGGAAGTCGCGAGGCAATTTTCGTTTAAGTCTTCGAGGCCCAATGTTGAGATTGGAGACCGGCGATAGAAATTGGGTGTATGGATTAGGATGAAAATGGAGTTTACTGTGGATGACTATGAAGCAGACAGCTTTAGAGCTCTGTTGAGCTCTTGTCGCTTAAGTTTAATATGTTAGCTCCATGGAGTATAATGTCAGTTTTAACATGTTTGTGAGACTTGAAAATGGGAACTTGCCAAACCAGCCAAATCAATTGTTACATTAGTTGACTCATAAATTTGATTTCAAATACTTGTCTTAAAATTAATTATTATTTATCCAAAGTACCAAAAATTCAAATTAAATTAACTTCAATATAAAATTTAAAAAAGTAAAAAACAAGGAAAAGAGCACTTTAGAGAAGAATGCAATTAATAAATTTATAATAACAATTAATGTGTCAAATTTTGTTCTACTATTTAAATTTTTCTCAAGTCATTATGTTTTGGTTAAATAGAAAAAAACTCCTTCATGATTATTAATTTACTTGAATAATAAAATAGATCCTTGAACATGTATTTTCATTTGATAATCTTATTAATTTTGGATATTTGATTAGTTAAGGAAGTTATTTGGGATCAATTGCATTATTGGGAAGAACTCACATACTTCATTAGTTTACTTTCTTAGTTCTTTATCAGCAGGTATTAAAAAACAATTATTTTTTTCTAAGAAAAATGTAATTAAAAATGAGCCAGTTTATGAATATGTACTTTTTATATTTTTATTATAGAAAGGAAAACTTTTTTAGTAAAAATTAACAACTGACAAGCTCCTTTGGCAGAGCCATCTAGGAAAAGTTCTGACCTGGATAGACATAATAAATCCTGAGATAAACATTTGTTTTCTTTTTTTTTGTTCTGTTCTGCACCGCTTCTCTGTGTAATTAGTGTTCATGTGATTCATAGTTTAAAAATGAATAAATTTAACTAAAGAAATTTTTAACTTGACAATATATAAAGAGGCTTAGTTAAAAATATACTTACTCTTAAATTGGTCATTTATATCAGAAAATGGAAAGGGTTTCCACAAACATAGTGAACTTTTTTTGTGTGTTAATGGCAAGTGTAGCATACTACAATTATCCATCAGTTGATCCAAACCTCAGAGCTATTAATGTACCAACAAAATTTCTTAATGTAACTTATGACTTCATAATTATTGGAGCAGGAAGTGCAGGTAAAATTGATATAAAAAGTAATACTATTTATTTGTGTTGAGTAAAAATAATAGTGGTGAATTTTTTTTTTTTTTTAATTTGCATGGCTCAATAAAATACACCTATATATCATAGTAAAATTTCTTGTATCAATTTAAATTTCAGTTATAGCTCTTTCATAATTATTAATTGACTTGAATAAGAAAATACCATAGATCCTTGAACATGTATTTTCTGTTATGTATTATTATTAGCTATAATTAATTAATAGTTATCCCATTAAATAATTTTTATTCAATTTTGGGGATCAGGTAATAAGATTACCATTTTGTTTGAATAAATGTTATGCTTTTTTTTTTTTTTTTTAATGATTTTGAGTTAAGTTGTTTTAAATTAAAAATTTAATTGATTTACTTTTTCTACTGGAGCAGGAAATATGATAACTAGGTTAACTCTTTATCTATATATTAAAGTTTACTCTAAACATCTAGACTAATAAGAACTATTTTAATACCCATTCAAATACTGTCTACTGAATTAGTTTTTTTTTTTCTTTTGTGGAAACTATAAACACTGAATAAGGTTTTTTATGCAGGTTTTCAGGTTAACTCTTACACCTTATGATGTAATTTTACTGATAAATAAAATATTCCTTTTGTTTTTATTATTCCATTACAAGTTTACTGTTATTAATAATAATATAACAAATGCGTTAATTTTTATCATAAAAGTGCAAAGATATGGAGCAGATATTTTATAATCATATCGTTTAGCACAAGAAAATTTATTGAACAAAAATTTCTAAGTAGAAATGAAATATCCCCTTTAATTAAAAATTAAGTTAACTCTAATATGAATAGACATTTACATAACAGTAGGACCAGCTTATTTATTTGATTTTCTTTGATTGTGTTACTTATGCTAATACATTATTAACAATTAATTGATCTAAAATAAGTTATTTACATTTGTGTTCATCTGTAAAAGGAATGAAACTTTTCTATTTAAGTTGGCCAGGAACAGGTAGTGTGGCTGCACTGAAATGTCTTAACCAAAACTCCTTTAGAATAAATCACGAATCAAGGACAGTGAAATAAGTCTTATGTTCAAATTTCTTCTGTTCCAAGTTGTGTTCAAATTTTAGCTTTGATCCTACCCTCTAATTTTCATTATTATACTTGCTAATTTTATATTTAATATAGAGCCATTCTTTGTATCTTGGCTTTCAAATTTTTCAGGATAGTCTCCTAAAGAATCCTCCTTTAGGAAAGGAGCATTCAGTGAAGGCAGTCTGTTTTATTTTACCTGTCATATTTTGAACTCAATCCATGTTAAATATATAATACCCCTTTATAATTAAAAAAATAAAAATAAACATTTTAATAATCTTCTCTTTTAGAGAATCAGAGTATTTTTTGTGGGATCATTAAATTTCCATGTAAATATTTTGTGTGGGTTAGTAGAGTGGTATTATTGTTGGTATCAAAATTAGTTTCAAACATTTTATATTCATGACAACAAATTAATTTATTCAGGTAAAATTTGTTTCTCTATTGCTTTATTTCTGACTAAAATTCATGATACCATACTTACACACCGTTGCAGGTAATTGTACAATCCTGTCATTGAGTACTATAAATTCCACTATCAGGGCTACTTTTGGATTTCCAAAAAGCTTCTTTCATTTACTCTTTATTGTAAATTTAATATTTACTAGTTATGTCCTTAGACTTCTTTAAAAACTTCCTTATTACTCAATCTTTTCCATAAATAAATGCCCAAAAATTATTGTATGTGTTTCTTTTTTGTTAACTCCAATGCATGTTCATGAGGATGGGTTTGCAATAGATATCCACCCTATAGTACACCAATGGCTCTAGCTAATCTTTCATTTCTTTTGATTAATTTTGATTTTTTTTTAAATAGTGCATGTAATTTCGCTTTGTAAAAGTACACAGTGGGGAGGGATACTCTACCTTGTTCTTTTTTTTTTCGGCCAGAAAGGCAGATCTATGGGGATTAAAAAACTAATGAAAACCGTTGTCAACAGATTGGGCTACATCATAGTGACAAAAAATATATTGAAGTTTATTCTTCATTGCTAAAAAATACTTTTACCTAAATAAATTTATTTTGATACTCTTGTAAGTCTATTTAAAAAAAAAAAAAGAAACACTAAATGAATTTAAAAAAATAAGATTTATCAATAAATGTTTTTATATTTAATATATTAATTTAATTAAAGTAAAGAATAGACCACTTTTTTCATTTGTAGTGTGGGATCAATGATGATCTGTTAAAATTTTTTTAGTTTTACCCCCCCGGGAAATCTAATAAAATTTGAACTGAACTGAGGTCATTTGAAAGGCAACTTCTTATGTTCTGAAAATGCCACCAGGATGCACCTGTAAAAATTGTTAAGCATATGCATTAAAAGTATTTCTCCTACAATATTTATAAACAGAGTCACTATGAATTTAAAGCCCTATCTTAAACTATTGCCGAATCTACAAATGATCATTAGTGATAAGTTGGAAATGTGCATTTCAGGCACAAACAAACAATGAATCATCCTTATAACATAATTTATTAGGAAATTATCATATAATTTATCCAAGCTTATTATATGAGAATATGAATACGCAGGTATCATGGCGCGACTTTTTAAAAAATTCAATGTACTTACACCATACCTAAATCAATAGTCTTTATAAATATTTATTTGGTTGTGGTTTATTATCCCACATAAATTTTAAACAATTAATGAGAGGGAATAGAATAAAAATGAATGGAAATAGATTAGCTTGACAATGTCAGCTCCTTCGAGTTTAAGACGATGTATTAAAGAGAGGTTAGGCTCTCGCTATTGTGGTGGGAATTTAATAAGTTATCTAGCTCGTCCCGGTGGTGCAATGGATAGCATACCGGCTTGGCAAGCAGGAGATCCAGGTTCCAGTCTTCGCTGGGACAGATAGATTTTTTTATTCTATTCCCTCTCGTTAATTGTTTAAAATTTATGTGGGATAATAAACCACAACCAAATAAATATAAAGAAAAATTAAAAAGTAAATGACTAGAGTCGACAAATAGCTTGACAATGTCAGCTCCTTCGAGTTTAAGACGATGTATTAAAGAGAGGTTAGGCTCTCGCTATTGTGGTGGGAATTTAATAAGTTATCTAGCTCATCCTGGTAGTGCAATGGATAGCAAACTGGCCCGGCAAGCAGGAGATCCAGGTTCGAGTCCTGGCTGGGACAGATAGACTTTTTTATTCAATTCCCTCTCATTAATTGTCTAAATCATTAGTAATGCTTATAATATGGTCTGTTAAAAATTTGAGAATTATATTTATATAAAAGCTCTGTTGTGTTCACAATTTTTAAAATGAAACCAAAATCGATATTCCTAACAATAACTAACAATTAAAAACTATTCCTAAAAACCTAAAAACTATAACAACCTAACTGCTAATAACTATATCTATACCTTACAGTTCATGGCTATAAATGGTTGTGGAGGAGGGAGGGTGTTTAAAAGGTGATCAAAATTTAAAATTTAAATATCTATATAGTTATTAGTGTAAAGAATAAACAAAATAAATGTAAAATATAATTTTCTAACATTTATATTCAATATTATTTCTTTAAAAAAAGGCATATTAAGGAAGATATTTAAGATTGTTATGTGAGAGAGTTGGGCAGGTCCATCTAATTATTTAATTAACAAAACCAAATACGGTATTTTAACTTTTCTTTGAATATAATAGAAAGAATTCATCAGGGTTGACTTCAGAAGATAGGATGATAATATTCAGTTGATATTAATGGTACTCAAAATTTTTAACTTAATAAAAGAAATATTTCAAAAATTCAGAAATAAAGATCAATTAGAAGTGAAGGTTTACCTAAATCTACATTTCAAATAAACATATTAGAAGATGTAATTAAATGTTTTTCTTATTTTGAAATATAGCATGTCGTTTTTAAATAGAAACAGGATGGAAAATTTCTTTATTGAGTAAAATCGGACTAATAGGTGAGAGTAGAAGGTGTTTTATATATATTATCTAGTCCTACATACTAGCACCCAGATAGTTACCGAAATTTATGTGTGTGTGTAAAAATAGACTAATGAAACTCAACACATTTTTTTTTTGTTGGAAAAATAAATATTTAAAGAATTATGAAAATAAATTTAAACTAAGAGTGGTAGTTTACTTGCACCATAAATTTTAACAATACGGCCTAACCGAATCTACATGTTTTTCTCAATTAACTTTTTTATATTGCTTACAAATTTAAAATGAAAGAATGATTTCGTTATTGGGATAATTCTGAAAGAGGATTACCAAAAATGTCAAGCGCAGGTGCAGAAAATATTTTCACTGCAACGGGATTAAGAATGAGTTTAGAGTAACACTTTTGACACAGGTTTGATTATTGATACAATAAATACATTAAGAGTTATACATCTAAATTGAAATATTAGAAGAAGAGGTTTACCTGAATGCAGAAGTTTAATTTGATAGCGCAGATGCCATAATAAATTGTTTGTCTAAATGAAATTTGCATGAGGTTTTTAAGGAAATAAAACCTCAACCGAGCAAATTATTTAACTGAATTGAACGAATAAATGTGTGAATTATCTGGAAGTTCAAATTTTTGATGCGACAGGGGTATTATTTAGTTTACTGCATTGATCTTCAATACAGATTTGTATGCTGATAGAATAAATATTTAAAAAGTTATTCAGTAGAATGTACCAGTTATAAGTGGGGGTTTATCTGAACAGAAAATTTTAATTTTGCAGTCTATCAGCAGAAGATGGTTGTTTTTCTTAATAAAATGCTGAGTTCTTACTGCGAGTAACTGGACGATTAAGATCATTTGATATGCTAAGTGCGAGTAAAGAATGTTTTTTCCCTGGAATTGGCGTAATTTTTAGTTTGATATTTAAAGCAATGAAACTAAACAGAGATTTTTTTTTTTTTTTTACTGACTAAAGATATTTTTTACATGACTTGGAATTTTAAACAATATTCATTAGCTGAGGAATGTGATCAGCTTACACAACTCCAGTGTGAACCACTTTTTATTTTTCACATTTTTCTCTCCTTTTTTTTTCTTTCTTTTATTTGTAGATTTTTTAGTACATCATGAACAATAGTTCATGTGTCAACCATAGATTCTAAATTTCTTAAGTTTTGATTAAAAACTTATATTTTATTGAATATATATGTATCCCGACTCGAGATCTAAAAGTATTAGGAGTCAATATTATTTTTCAATTAAAGAAAGTCCATTCCCTTTTATTTTACCCAAATATATTTACCATTTCATCTTCCGGGTTGGACCGAGTCAAATTGTTGTTATTTGCCGAGCTTTCGCACATCATGTGATGGCTTCTTCAGGGCTGAAAAGAGAATGAGAGTTGTAAAGAGAGATTTTTAAAAATCCAGATGGTATATATTTACTGTGTATATATATATGTCTCAGAACCAGCCCAACTACCGAAAGAAAGAAGACACTTGAAGACCGCCTTCATGAAGAATGGCTACGACCGCAACACTATAGACAAGATCCAGAGAAAGAGAAATATGCTGCGCAACAAGGAAGAACGAGAAGCCGAAGAATTCCAAGGACAAGTGACCATCCCCTACGTCAAAGGGACAACAGAGAAGATCGCCCGAATACTAAAAAATCACAAAATAAGAACAACATTCAACACGGACAGAAAAATAACAGACATCCTTCCGAAACTTAAGGATAAACTTGGACTTCGGACTCCAGGAATTTACAAGATTCCCTGCTCCTGCGGAACTTCTTACATAGGTGAAACCGGAAGGACGATAGACACACGTCTCAAAGAACACATTGCAGACATCAAACACGGACGCACAGAAAGGTCAGCTCTAGCAGAACACTTCGCCAACACCTGCCACCACATCAAATTCGAAGACGCTTCAATACTGGCCCGGGAAAGCAACTATTATCGGCGAACCATCAGAGAAGCCATCGAAATAACTAAGAATCCGAAAAATATCAACAGAGAAATGGGAAGGCAGACTTCGCCCAAGGACAAGACCGCGCCGGGATTATACACCACCTGGTGTATAAAACACGGTAAATATATACCACCTGGATTTTTAAAAAAATCTCTTTACAACTCTCATTCTCTTTTCAGCCCTGAAGAAGCCATCACATGATGTGCAAAAGCTCGGCAAATAACAGCAATTTGACTCGGTCCAACCCGGAAGATGAAATGGTAAATACATCTGATGACCGACGAAGCCTACGTGAACATTTACCCAAATAATTAAAAAGGATTATTGAGTGACATCTGCATTTTCTATTGTCCTCAGAATTTAAGGCAATTTTTTCTCTATAAGATTTTCCAAGTTGAGAGCCTTATGAGCAATGTAGTATCAAATGTATAAAATTTCCATTTTGAAAACAAATAGTCTTTTAGAAAAACTGCTTTTGGAGCTTCAATGAAAGATAATATTTTGTTTTATTTAAGTATATATTATAAATGTAATAAATATATTTTTTTTAAAAGAAGTTTTTCTGCTCTAATCGCGAATATGAAGATTTTAATTAATCAATTAATAACAAAATTTTAAGAAATAATAAACATAATTTCTATTGAATTTTTGAGATAAAGTAATTAGCAGCTCCACAACTATAAATTAAGCTACTTAAAAATCAAGTAGAATGTTATACTAATTAATCATTTTTAAAAATTAGGTTGCGTCTTAGCCAACCGTTTGACTGAAATATCAAATTGGACTGTCTTGCTTCTTGAGGTTGGCGATGAGGAAACAATAGTGAGTGATACACCACTTCTGAATTTCAACCTCTGGAAATCACCCCTTGACTGGAATTACACTACTGAACCTCAACAGAGAGCTTGTCTGTGTAAGGCATTTATATCATTTGTTATTAGATGATTTTAGTTGGGGTTCGGTCAAGGTAGGCTTGATCACTACNTCCACAAACATAGTGAACTTTTTTTGTGTGTTAATGGCAAGTGTAGCATACTACAATTATCCATCAGTTGATCCAAACCTCAGAGCTAATAATGTACCAACAAAATTTCTTAATGTAACTTATGACTTCATAATAATTGGAGCAGGAAGTGCAGGTAAAATTGATATAAAAAGTAATACTATTTATTTGTGTTGAGTAAAAATAATAGTGGTGAATTTTTTTTTTTTTTTAATTTGCATGGCTCAATAAAATACACCTATATATCATAGTAAAATTTCTTGTATCAATTTAAATTTCAGTTATAGCTCTTTCATAATTATTAATTGACTTGAATAAGAAAATACCATAGATCCTTGAACATGTATTTTCTGTTATGTATTATTATTAGCTATAATTAATTAATAGTTATCCCATTAAATAATTTTTATTCAATTTTGGGGATCAGGTAATAAGATTACCATTTTGTTTGAATAAATGTTATGCTTTTTTTTTTTTTTTTTTTTTTTACCATAGATATTATTATTAGATGTTTTTTTTGTTGGGGTTCGGTCAAGGTAGGCTTGATCACTACCTTGAATGAACCCCAACAAAAAACATCTAATGTTAAAATATTCATTTAAATTTCAAATGAATAAGATTGTAAAAATAAAAATTTTTGAATTATAACTATAAAATTAATGCATATATTTATTCTATGTAAATACATTTTCATTATAATGCATTAAAAAAAATATAAAATACATGTGTTTTAAATACAACACACACATACAAACACACTGATTTTATGAGTGAGATATGTAAAATGTGTATTGCCGGTTTAGCATTTTATATAATTTCATTGTATTATTGGGATTTTATGTAATTTTGTACTCTTTTTTTTATTTTTTTATTCTTTTTGGTCTTATAGGTTCTCATTAGGCATTTTATATATCACAACTTTATGGCTCTAGTGGTATGCCAAATGTATTTCTTCAAAATATGAGCAGGGGCTATGGTATTTTCCCTGTATTTGTAGGATATCATGTGGAATTTTGTAATTGACCCATGTATGTTGCAGCAGATAAGACAAGAAACAAATTTCCGTGGAATAAGCATTGATGGTTAATACTTTTGTACAATTTCTTTAATTAAAGGAACTTAATCAAGCAAATTAGTGTTTTAGTCAGCACTTGATTTTCAAACATAAAACTCCAGATTGGTCTCATAGGATAATAATCAATTACTGTGGAGCTGATGTGTCAGAAAAAGGTTTGACAATTCCTTTATCTTTAGGGAGGAATAGTACTGCTTGAACAATGAAAAAGGATGCATCACTGGTGAACGAGATCATTCAGTCTTTCAGTCTACTGGTGACATCTCTAAACTAAGAACTGTCAGTAATCTGTATAATTTAAATAATCTGAATTTTTCTTCTTTAAATTTTTTGCCCCTTGTTTTCTGTTTAAAAGAATGCTTAAAATGTCTTTCGATAATTTTAATTTACAGCAAATGATTTTAAAATAAAAACAATTCTATGTTTAAACCTTCAACATGAGTTACCGCATGGGAATGAAGCTATTCCTAATGGTATGTATGCTTCTTCTTGCAATCCACTGGATAAGTTTATTTATAACTGAAATTCTGCAAGTGGGATAGACCATATAATCAACTATATCTTTATTATTATTAAAGTTATGAATTATATAACATTATTTATATCCAATCATTTTTTTAGAAAAAGCACATATTTAAGAAGACATTTAAAATATTACTTGAAGTGTTGGACAAGCACCCTCATTTTTAAAATAAAGAAACCCAGCTCCATATTTATGTTTTCCATTATAAACTGTGGAGTGAATTTATTTTTTGGCTGAACTCTGATGAGAAGGAGGAAGATTAAGATTTAAATTTATAATCACAGTATTTTAGTCCTGAAAGTTTCAAGAAAACGTTTATGTAACTTAGTAGGTGTAAAATGTAATTATTTAATATTTTAGTTCTTTAAAAATTTCACAAAACACTTATTAAGGAAGATATTTACGAATATTACTGAGATAATTTCCCCTACAATTCCTACCTAGCCAATCTTAATCCTCCCGTAGCAATCTTATCATTTGCCACATGTTCTCAGTTAGCAATATCTGTGGGATATTCAACAGGGCGGTGCCAGAGATAAATTCTCAAGACTAGGTTGAGCTGGACAGAAAACTAGCAGCTCATTACTGACATAAAATTCTTATAACCTCCCAGAAACAGTTTTGAACAATGAATAATCCTGCTGCTGCAGAGAAATAGTAGTCCGCCTAATGTCGGGGGTATTTAGTATAGGTAATAAGGCTTTCTCATATGAAGCTCAATGATTGCCTAGGAGTCTAAAGACATAAATAATGACTTAGGTCGATGGTAAATCTTGGTAATGTTGTTCACAGATGAGCACGAATATCCACAATTTGAAGCACTTCTAGTTGCTATTTTATGAATTTTGCAATGAATGATTCTTCACATACTCAGCTTTTGTACAACCTATTATAAATATTGAATAAATGCAAAAAAATCAAATTTATATTAATTTTAGAAAAATGTTTCATTTATTTGTTTCAGATACAGATGGAGTGTGTGAGTGGCCTAGAGGAAGAGTTATAGGAGGGAGTAGTACTATTAATTTCATGGTTTATGCTAGAGGTAATAGAAAAGACTATGATGTTTGGGCTGCCCTTGGCAATACTGGATGGTCGTATGACGAAGTATTACCTTATTTCAGGTTATCTGAGGATAATAGAAACAGAGCATTTGCTTCAGATACTCTATATCATGGAACGGGTGGTTACCTCACTGTATCTGAACCTAATTACCGCACTCCTTTAGCAGAAGCTTATCTGAAGGCTGGTCAAGAAATTGGATTCAATGTTACTGATATTAATGCACAAAATCAAACTGGTTTTCAAATTTTACAAGGGACATTGCGAAATGGATCAAGATGTTCAACCGGAAAGGCTTTTCTTAGACCAGCCAGAAACAGAACAAATCTTCATGTCGCCAGAGGCTGTTTTGTGACTAAAATTAATTTTGTAGGTAATGTTGCTGTCAGTGTGACATTTGTTAGAAACAATCTTGAATACAATGTATCTGCAACAAAGGAGTTTATTGTTGCGGGTGGTTCTATAAATTCAGCTCAACTTTTAATGCTTTCTGGTATAGGTCCAGCTGAAGAACTAAGCCGCTTTGGTATACCTGTTGTTCGTAATTTAAGTGTCGGATATAATCTTCAGGACCATTATGGTTCAACATTAACTTTTAGAACCACTCCTTCAGTCTCCATTGCTGCCTCTGGGTATGAAAACATAGAAGCCATTATTGAATACTCACAACCAACTGGATCGGGACCACTTACTACCCCTGCAGGTATTGAGGCATTAGCCTTTCTCAATTCTTCTTTTACTAATCCACTCCTTGATCAGCCTGACATAGAAATTCACTTTGTGTCATATCTCCCAAACCTCGAGAATAATGTGAGTTATTGGCTTGGAACAGTTCTAACACTTCATCCCAATAATAGAGGCACAATCAAGCTTCAATCTACAGACCCATATGTTCACCCATTAATAAATCCCAACTATTTCAGTGATGATAAAGATCTTCAAATAGTAGTAGAAGCATTGAAATACCTTTCAATGGTGGCAAATACAAGTTCACTACAGAACTTTAACAGTGTTCTTGCTACTGAATTATATACACCTTGTAATAATTATTCCGCGTACAGCAATGAGTTCTACATCTGTGTTGCAGAGACTTTCACAACTACCATATTTCATCCCGTTGGCACTTGCAAAATGGGTCCTTCTTCAGATCCTACTGCCGTTGTCGATCCTCGTCTTAGAATTCATGGAATTAGGAATGTTCGTGTAATAGATGGGTCAATAATGCCAATAATTACAAGAGGAAACACTAATGCACCAATTATAATGATTGCTGAGAGAGGTTCTGATATAATAAAGGCATATTATGGACAGCCAACTCAGTTGCCACAGTAGTAAAATTATTTATCATTTATTTTATATAAAAACTATAACAAAATTTTTAATAGGTTAAATATAATTTAAATTTCAGATTATATTTTGGATAATTAATTAGTTATGCTACAAGATACAAAGTCAATTTACTGCAATAACTAATAATCAAACAAAAGTTTGAATATGTTTACATAATATTGCTGAAGTTATGTTTTATTCATTAATTATTTATATAATTAATATTTTTTCGCACTTTATAAAAAATTCAAATCAGAATGATAGGTGCACACTTAAGTTAATATATATATATATATATATAATCAAGAGCTGTATTTTAACTACAATAAAAATAATTAAGTGAATTATTTTTTTAATGAATTTTAAATTAACTAAATAGTCATTTATGCAATATATAATAAAACAATTAAGATTAAATGCAATAATATAAAATAGACTCTATTATTATTATTCGGATAATATTAATTAATACACTTATAGAAATTAGTTTTAATTAGCTATCGTTCACGTCTTTCCACGTAATGGCTAGCACTTTCGGCAGGAGTCTGCCATTCTTAGGCCATAATAGTCAGGTATACTTTCTCAGGCACTGTCTGTAATTCAACTATTTACTTTTAGTCTAATTTTATTGAAATTAGTATTTATAAATTTGTTTGATATCAAATGATCCTATGACTGAAACAATCACTTGATTTGTTTATGTGAATTTTTTGAGTTTTTCCATTCAAGGTCATTACATGAGATTATGTGTGTCATTAGGTGTGTGATTGTTGTTGTTTTCTTCGTTATTTTTGTCCGTTTCAGTAAAAGTAGCAGTTTTAGTATGGTGTTTTCAGTGTGTGGTAAGTAGTTTGTTTATTATGGTATTGTCTGATGTTTTAGTTTTCTTTTATATTCCCTTGTTTTTTAGTATGTCCATCTTTCGTACAGTTTACTCGACAACAGACACAAGCCCACAGATAAACAGAGCACTATGGAACTACGTACAACGGAAAGGACGGAAGGTGGACACACAAGAAAACTTAGAATGATGCTAATCAGAAACATCAGACGAAACCTGTTTTAATAAAGGAACAACGAAAACATTTAGACCACTAAATCTTACTGAAATTGACAAACAAATGAGAAAAAGAAACTGAGGCACTCACTGGCGGTCCCACAAAATGACTTAGGCGAGAATAACCCATGTAAAACACACATTACCAATCGAATTCATACAAACATACATTTATAAATACAGTCAAACAATACATAGGACTTTATCACAGTAGAAAAACATAGAGATCATGATCCCCGCTATCTGATGATCTCAACATCAGTGAAAAGCAACAGGCTGATGTAATGCAAACAGTTGAACATCTGAAATGGCTTGAGGAAGTGTACAAGGTCCAAGGATGGCAGACCCCAGCCTAAAGCCAATGCCATTAGAACATGAAGATAGCCAATGAAGACGGAGATTGATAGAAATATCGATTATATGTTGGTGGAAATAACCCCTTTAGAACAGTGTGTACATCCTCACTCATCCTAAACCCTCTTATCCCTCTTTTCCGATGACAAAGCAATTTACTCCTCCCATTCATATTCCAAAACCGCTTTCAACATTTTACAAAACCAACTTGATGCTATTCAGCAGTGGAGATGAAAATGGAGAATTAAAATAAATGAGTCCAAATGCGTACAGGCAAATTTTTAGCTAAGAAAAGGTTCTGCTTAGAAATGTTATATAAAATAACTGTCTCTGATTCAGTCCGTTACCTTGGGTTCCACCTTGACTCAAAACTAAACTGGATTTAGCATACTAAAATCAAGTGACAAGAACCCAACAGAAGCCACGGACTCTTTTACTCACTTTCGTACTGTATAAATTTAAAGGGGGTAAAGCCCCCTCCCCCCTCCCCCCCCACCACTCTCCACAAACCACAAATCCTCCGACCCCCCTTCCCGTTGTGTTCCCTCCTTAACTGTGGACAAGGTAAGTAGATAGGTCAGTAGACTTGAATAACAATATAACTTATCACTTTAACTCCCACAGGGGAATTCAAAACCAAGGTTGATATGAATCTAAGGGTAGAGACCGTTAAAAAAAAGTTGTCTGGAAAACGATCAAAACCGTTCATCATCAAGCACTAAATGTCTCGATTAGTCTTGAACATTTAAGCAAACGTTTTAGGTTTGAAAAATAGCTTTTTTTGCATACAATATAAAACTTTCGGATAAATTTTATTACTTGTAATCCATATTTCACTCATTATTAAATAATAATAAATTGTTTGCAAAATACTTATTGTATAATAAATAATTTTGCAAATACTTTAAAAAGTAATCCAAAGAAGTAATCAAGGTTATTAATAGTTTTATATATACTGCTAATAACTATATCTATACCTTACAGTTCATGGCTATAAATGGTTGTGGAGGAGGGAGGGTGTTTAAAAGGTGATCAAAATTTAAAATTTAAATATCTATATAGTTATTAGTGTAAAGAATAAACAAAATAAATGTAAAATATAATTTTCTAACATTTATATTCAATATTATTTCTTTAAAAAAAGGCATATTAAGGAAGATATTTAAGATTGTTATGTGAGAGAGTTGGGCAGGTCCATCTAATTATTTAATTAACAAAACCAAATACGGTATTTTAACTTTTCTTTGAATATAATAGAAAGAATTCATCAGGGTTGACTTCAGAAGATAGGATGATAATATTCAGTTGATATTAATGGTACTCAAAATTTTTAACTTAATAAAAGAAATATTTCAAAAATTCAGAAATAAAGATCAATTAGAAGTGAAGGTTTACCTAAATCTACATTTCAAATAAACATATTAGAAGATGTAATTAAATGTTTTTCTTATTTTGAAATATAGCATGTCGTTTTTAAATAGAAACAGGATGGAAAATTTCTTTATTGAGTAAAATCGGACTAATAGGTGAGAGTAGAAGGTGTTTTATATATATTATCTAGTCCTACATACTAGCACCCAGATAGTTACCGAAATTTATGTGTGTGTGTAAAAATAGACTAATGAAACTCAACACATTTTTTTTTTGTTGGAAAAATAAATATTTAAAGAATTATGAAAATAAATTTAAACTAAGAGTGGTAGTTTACTTGCACCATAAATTTTAACAATACGGCCTAACCGAATCTACATGTTTTTCTCAATTAACTTTTTTATATTGCTTACAAATTTAAAATGAAAGAATGATTTCGTTATTGGGATAATTCTGAAAGAGGATTACCAAAAATGTCAAGCGCAGGTGCAGAAAATATTTTCACTGCAACGGGATTAAGAATGAGTTTAGAGTAACACTTTTGACACAGGTTTGATTATTGATACAATAAATACATTAAGAGTTATACATCTAAATTGAAATATTAGAAGAAGAGGTTTACCTGAATGCAGAAGTTTAATTTGATAGCGCAGATGCCATAATAAATTGTTTGTCTAAATGAAATTTGCATGAGGTTTTTAAGGAAATAAAACCTCAACCGAGCAAATTATTTAACTGAATTGAACGAATAAATGTGTGAATTATCTGGAAGTTCAAATTTTTGATGCGACAGGGGTATTATTTAGTTTACTGCATTGATCTTCAATACAGATTTGTATGCTGATAGAATAAATATTTAAAAAGTTATTCAGTAGAATGTACCAGTTATAAGTGGGGGTTTATCTGAACAGAAAATTTTAATTTTGCAGTCTATCAGCAGAAGATGGTTGTTTTTCTTAATAAAATGCTGAGTTCTTACTGCGAGTAACTGGACGATTAAGATCATTTGATATGTTAAGTGTGAGTAAAGAATATTTTTTCGCTGCAGTGGGCGTAATATTTAGTTTGATATTCAAAGCAATGAAACTAAACAGAGATTTTTTTTTTTTTTTTACTGACTANTTACAAAGATATTAAGATTTAAAATTTTGGTTCCACCTTCCCCTGACTGATTTCAGTCATGGACGAACTCATCCAACGGTACTACATAGTTGGATGGGTGAAGATACGTTGAAATTTTTCGAAAGTCATGACATGGTATTAACTTGAATAGCTTGTTTTCCACATGAGAAATCTGCCAATAAAAAATGGTAAGGGGTGGTTATGGTTGACCGGGAGGGGTAAGTAAGGGGGAGGGGGGAGGGGTTGACTCCCCTCTAATTCTCATTTATCCTCCTTATTGTGTGCCTTTTATTTCCACAGGGAAGTCAAGCTATCCATTTTGGCATCGTGAAACGACTTTTGAAACATTTCAGCTGATCTTCACCTATCCTTCATTGGAGAAGCTAAAAATATGACCCTTATGAAATTATTCACATCTGTAAAAATCACATACACGAGTGTTAAAAGCAAATAATCGCACAAATCGTCGCACTAAATTTTGCAAAGGCAATCAAGGTTCAAGTACACATAAACCATGAAGTTTATTTATATACTTTTAAAATAGGAAATTTACTTAAAAAAACAATGGTTTTGTTAAAATGGGTAAACAATTTATCAAACGGTTTACAAAAATAACCTTTAATACCGAATTTGGTTTTTATTTTAAAATTTAGGATGCTAGAGCACATACAGATTCGTTGAAATTTTCAAAGTATTGTCATGTGGCCAACGTAAACAGCCTGATTTGCTTAAGGAAAATTAAAGAAAAAAAAATTAAATAATTATACTATTTAAATGGAGAGTTTTTTAGCCGTAGATATAATATCTATGTTTTTTACGTAGACATGATATAATGTTTCTTTTAGTTGAAATTAGGTCAAGGTAGATCCAAAAAAATACAATTAAAAAATGTGTATTTTTTAATTATCTGCCAACGTTTCGGCTTACATTGTAAGCCATCTTCAGGGCTATCATGATGGCGAGTGGGGATGTCATGCCACCAGAATCCCATATTCATGATTTTGGTCATGGTAGATCTTTTTTGTATCCAGCTTGACCGAACCCCAACAAAAAAAAACAACTAAAAATTATACTATTGCCTTTGAAATCTTCGCGCTTTTTCTCAAAATTAGTTGTTTGATAAAAATCGCATCGGAGTTACAAAGAAACCAACTAGGCACCTGCGTGCATTAATTTTAAATGCAACAGTGACAACAAGGAATTAAAAAAAAAAAAAAATTAAAATTTTTACATGTTAAATATAAAGAAAAATTAATTAAAAATGAACCTGTATATCCATATATATTGTTTATATTTTATTATAAAAAGGAAAACTTTTCTAGTAAAATTAACAAATGACAAGCTCCTTTGGCAGAGCCATCGAGGAAAAGTTCTGACCTAGATAGACATAATAAATCCTGAGATAAACATTTCTTTTCTTTTTTTTTGTTCTGTTCTGCACCGCTTCTCTGTGTAATTAGTGTTCATGTGATTCATAGTTTAAAAATGAATAAAGTTAATTAAAGAAATTTTTAACATTACAATATACAAGAAGGCTTAGTTAAAAAATATACTTACTCTTAAATTGGTCATTTATATCAGAAAATGGAAAGGGTTTCCACAAATGTAGTGAACTTTTTTTTTGTGTTAATGGCAAGTGTAACATATTACAATTATCCATCAGTTGATCCGAATCTCAGAGCTATTGATGTACCAACAAAATTTCTTAATGTAACTTATGACTTCATAATTATTGGAGCAGGAAGTGCAGGTAAAATTTACATGAAATGTAATACTGTTTATTTGCATTAAGTAAGAAGAATAGTGGTTAATTTTTTTTTTTTTTTTTAATTTGCATGGCTCAATAAAGTACATCTATTTTCAGCTGTGTTCAAATTTTAGTTTTGAAGCTTCCCTTTAATTTTCATTATCAAACTCACCAATTATAATAATATTTATTGTAAACTTAGATTTACTAATTAAGTCCTTAAAGTTTTTGTCAATGTGACTTTTGAAATTAAGATAATAATATAATCCGTAATGGCCACTTCCATTTCCTTTCCAAATGACCACTCTTGACCAAGAAGTACCATAGATATAGACCACTCTGAGATCTGGCCCTCCCATGTACATATCATGCACACAAATCTAATTATAATTGCCCAGTCATTATTTTAAACTATACCAAATTTATAAATGTTTTGTGAAGTGTCTTTTTCAGACTTTTCAATTATATCCTGCAGCATTGTAAGATCTGTGATCTCGAGTGAGAATAAAAACTGATTTTCAGGTACACCTTGAATATTTATATTATCATAATGAGAAACAACAATAAAACAATAATTGAAATATTTCAATAGTTAAATCTGTATTGTGGGAGTGTGTGGTTGCTAAAAATCTAAATTTAGCAAAGCTCTGTGTGAGATACGACACGTATACTTGTTAACTTCTTAGTGATAATTTAAATTCATCATTTGGGGAGGGGGTGGAACATACAATTGACTATTATTATAAATTTGTCTCCAGATCTTTCAGCTACAAATTCATTTAAATGGAATGCAGTTGCATTAAATTACCTAGTTAGGTACAAAACATTAAAATGGCTAATTGATAAAAAATATTCCAGTTGTCAAACCAAGTTGTTTGAACCAAAAATTGTATTAGAAAAATTATCAAATATATCAGACATAGGGAATTAAAATAAAAAATATTAGGTTAAACTGTAACATAATTAATAAAGCAGTAAAATTTATATATTTATTAAACAGTTATATTTTTCAATCACATGTTACCTCACTCTCTTGCTATTAAAATGATTATTAAATAATATTTTGAAATATATTTATCTTTAAAGAATGGTCTGAATAAGCCAAGAAGGTAGAACGGTGGAAATGCTCTCTCAGCGAAGTTTCATTCTTAAATTTTCTTCTATACAAGTGGTTCTTATTAATATGATAAAGAAATTAAACGTTAAAATGAAGTGTTACACCTATTAAGTTCTTTAAAGTTTTCATAACTCAAATGAAAATAAAGTTCTTACAATTATAAATTTTGATCTGATTTTGGTCTCCCTCTAAACCCTCCCTAATATTGAAGATAATATAATTTCGGTGTTGCTAGCAATACTTTTAGCACATAAAAATTTTGATTATTCACACATGTGAATGGATCCATGTGAAGTAACCCAGAAACTTTTCTTTTTTTTATTTATAGAGATTGTGTGGGTGGTCTCGCACCGAATTTTTTGAAGTTATCTATGATCTTATTTTTTCCATTATATAATCTGCAGTATGACATTTTGCAGTTTATCAGCAGAAGATGGTTGTATTTTTAATAAAAAGCTGAGTTCTGACGGTGTGAAATTGGACGATTAAGATCATTTGATATGCTAAGTGCGAGTAAAGAATGTTTTTTCCCTGGAATTGGCGTAATTTTTAGTTTGATATTTAAAGCAATGAAACTAAACAGAGTTTTTTGTTTTTTTTTTACTGAGTACAGGTATATTTTACATGACTTGGAATTTCAAACAAAAATATTCATTAACTGAGGAATTTGCCCAGCTTACACACAACTCCAGTATGACCGAATTTTTATTTTTCCCATTTTTTCTCTCCTTTTTTTTTTTTCTTTTTTCTCAAAATTTCTAATACATCATGTACAAAGTTCATGTGTTTACCGTAGATTCTAAGATTATAGTGTTTTGATTTATTATTTTGAAACTTATATTTTAATTAATATATATGCATACTGGCTCGAGATCTAAAAGTATGTAAATGTATAAATTTTCCATTTTGAAAGCAAGTAGTCTTAAAAAACTGCTTTTGGAGCTTCAATAAAAGAATATATTTTGTTTTATTTAAATATATCTTATAAATGTAAAAAATTTATTTAAAAAAAGTTTTTCTGCTCTAATCTCACACCTTAAAATGTGAATTTGAAGATTTTAATTAATCTATTAATTAGAAAGTTTCAAAGAATAATATACCTAAATTCTATTGAATTTCTGCAATCAAGTAATTAGCAGCTCCACAGCTATAAATTAACCTACTTAAATATCAAGTAGAATGTTCTACTAATCAATCATTTTTTTAAACTAGGTTGCGTCTTGGCCAACCGTTTGACTGAAATATCAAATTGGACTGTCTTGCTTCTTGAGGTAGGGGATGAGGAAACAATAGTGAGTGATACTCCACTTTTGACTTTCAACCTCTGGAAATCACCCCTCGACTGGAATTACACTACTGAACCTCAACAGAGAGCTTGTCTGAGTAAGGCATTTATAATAATTTGTTTTTCAAATTTATATTTATTTACAATCAATTTTTTATAAGATTGCAAAAATCAAAATTTTTGAATTATAAAAATAAAATTAATGCATATATTCATTCTATGCAAATACATTTTCATTCCAATATTAAAAAAATAAAAATAAAATACATGGGTATTAAATGAAACACACACTGATATAATAAGTGAGATATATGAAATACATATTGCGGGTGTTGCATTTAGGATAATTTCCTTGTTTTATAGGGCTTTTATATAATCTTGTACTTGACAAACATTCGAATATGAATTGTGAATTTTTTATTTTTGTATTCTTTTTGGTCTTATAGGATCTCATTAGGAATTTTGTATACCACATCTTTATGGCTCTAGTGGTGTGCCAACTAGCGTATTTCTTCAAAATCTGTGCAGCGGCTATGGTATTCTCCCTGTTTTTATAGAATCTCATGTGGAATTTTGTAATTGACCCATGTATATTTCAGCAGATAAGCTAAGAAACTAATTTCCTTGAAATATGCATTGATTGTTAGTATTTTTGTACAATTTCTTTAATTAATGTGTCTTACTCAAGCAAATTAGTGTTTTAGTTAGCACTCGATTTCCAAACATAAAACCCCCAGAAACTTTAAATAGTGCTAGAAGAATGTAGCACTTCTAGTTGCTGTGCATCACATTCTGGCCGGAAGTTTTTCCCTTGTCCTCTAACATGTATAATCTTACTTTGTTTTTATAGTACATGGATCTCTTTTTCTTAGCCCTTCCTGGGCTTTCTGCAATCAATACAATTCAATTTATATTTAGGAATCAATGTACTTGCATGGGTGACATGTACACTTATCTAACAGCAACCCTGGGTTTTCTCCCCTTCCCCATTTAGGTTATTTTCTTNCACCTTCCTCATGCTGATAACTTGTACTAAGAGCTTTAATATGCATTATTAATGCAAACATATAAGTATTACTTGTATATGCATATTAATGCATTCAGACAAACTTGTAAACTATTGAAGAAAAATATCAAATGAAAACCATTACCTCTGTTGGCTATAGTTATCTAAACCTCATCAAAAAATAGAATTAATACATATAGAAAACCAAATACGTCAAAAACCTCCTTCTTTCATCATATCTACTGACTCGAAATAGAATTTTAAATTTTCTACAGCTTAAAACAGATCAGCCTATCTCAGCTCTACATATGGTACATTTTATGTTATAAAACTTTCAGCAGTTTCGACATCATTTAATACATAAGTAATCTCACTCCCTCAGTCCTGTCCAAAAATTAGAAATTTAAAAAATGAATGCACTAAGAATTAAAATGGCAAATAAATAAATCAAACTGGAATAAATACCACTGTTATTCACTAATTAGCCATACTCTCACAATAAATCCTCACCATCTTGCTACAGGAAAAACTTACTCCCTAATTTCATCTAATATTATGAAGGCAGCCTATGAGTTAATAACCCAGTCTTCAGAAAAGTATCGCCTAAGCTGGATCTTGGTTTAAAGAAATTTTATTTTAATATTAATAGAAATTTTATGTTTTAAAAAAATTGTTTTTTATTTAATAGAAATAAAGGAAACTTTTGAGAAGGTTTAGAAGGAGAAAAAAAAGACAATAAAATGTATGAAATCTAACCGAAAACTTTCCCTGTGATATATATAAAGCAGTGTTGAACACTATGGTATTTACATCATTTCTGGTAAATAAGTCCCAACGCCTTTAATTATAATGGAAAAGTAACTAGTAATCCAATTTGATTTGGTGAACATTCTGTAATTAATTACAACACATTTATTGCCATTACTATAGACACTTTAGCTTCAATAAAATTTCAAAATTTAATGATGTGAATTATTTCAAAAGTAAATTAAATAAGAATCAGTTGCTAATTTAGAATTGATATTTAAAAAATCTTATGTGAAAGAAATATATGCATTTGAAGAGGCTATGACTTATTTAACACTTGAAAAATAATGGTGTGCTTCAAGGATTTATACTAAGTGAAATTCTCATTGCTGTAGTTGTAATATTTTTTTAACCCAGTATTCCCTGAGGAGTAAAGGTATTCCAGTTTGTAGATGATCTTGTATCTATTCTAGATGTCGGATATTAATGAAATCAGATCCAAAAGGTAAGAGGCAATTAAAAGAATTTTGGGTGCATAAATCATTAGATCTAATGATTTCTCAACAGAAAAAAAGAAGTCTGTTTATTAATTCTCAAGAAAAATTAGTGTGTCCGCAGGCCTAATTTTAAATAACAGATATTTACCATGGGAATACAAATTTATATTTTGTTATTTGATCTTGGAAGAGGCTTAATTGATATGAAAATAACAAATTAAGGTCTAAAGCGAAAAATGTTTCAAGAAATTAAATTTTTTTAAAAGTGGTTTTAAGTTTGGTCCCCCTTTCTCAAGGTCATGAATGAAATTTACAAAATCAAACCAATCAATTAAAGCGAGACAGACCCTTTTGAAGCAGACTGAATACTTTCTAGAGACAGCTATATCTACCCACAAATAAAAACTCTATCATCTTCGTAGCATCTATCCATGTACTACACTGGAGATTTATGCTCTATATTAATAGTTTTTCAGTTTCTATGACATCTGTTACCAAAAAAATTGCTGTCACAGATTCTATAATTAAAAATATTTTAAATATTTTGCTACCCACAGCAATTTAAATACTAAACAGGAATACACAAACACACTGAGTAGTTAGGCTTTCTAGGCTCCTGAAAGGAGGGTAATAATAATTTAGAGGATACTGTTATAAATGCGAATGGAAAAAAAATAGGGAGGATTTTCTTTGAAGAAGGCAATAAATCTGTTGTTATTAGACTCGCGGTGCGTTCTAATTTGAGAATTTAGTTCAGAAAAATAAAACAACACAGAATTGTTCAGTGATCAAAGGAACATTGTAGGAGTTCTTGCTAAGTAATAGTTCCCATATGTGTCAAAAAAATTTCCACAATAACTTGTAAGTAATATTACTGGAGACAAGTGAGACATGGCTGACAATGAGACTGATCTTGCAATACAATTGCTTCAGAGACAAGATTAGTTGCAACTAAAAATGATCAATTACTTTGCCTCCATGATCTTTTCTTCATTAGAATTGGCATTTTGAATTGCCTAAAAAAATAATTGGCTACGGATTGTAAATGCTACTGAAAAAGTCACTAGCGACCAGTATTCCTGATGGTAGATATATACAACAAATTGACATAGGGAAAGGCATATTTACTCAGGCAGCCATTGCTTTGAAATAAGCTACCAGATTTATGAGTAAGCAAGCTATTTCCTGTTTTACCATGATAATTACTCCTCTAGACAATATTTGTTTACCTAGGTAGTCTCTCCAACTAAAACAAACCTTAACTAATTGATTGTTTTTGTTCAAACTCTACTGTAAAGTAGCTCTGCCCTTGCTTAGACTTGTATGAAATTTACATCTTATTGCCATGGCAATATGATTGCTAGAAGTGTCAAGGAAAATGGAAGAGCCTCTTTGGCGGCTTGCACAATCAGCTCCTTACTTTTATAATTTCTCCAGAAATTCTTGTCAACTATATATAAGCACATATATGTGTTAGTGTATTCCTGTAGAGTATTTAAATTGCTATGGGTAGTAAAATATTTTTAATTATGTAATCTGTGACAGCAATTATATTGGTAACAGATGTTATAGAAACTGAAGAACTGTTAATATAGAGCATAAATATGCAGTGTAGAATGGATAGATGCTACAAAGATTATGGAGTTTTTATTTGATGGTAGAGAAAATATCCACTTCGCTTCGATATGGTCTGTCTTGCTTTTATTGATTGGTTTAATTTTGTAAATTTCATTCTTGGCCTAGAAGAAGGGCAACCTAACTGGTCTGTAATAATTCCAAAGATGTGCTTCTAAGCACTTTAAAAAAAANATCTGTGATCTCGAGTGAGAATAAAAACTGATTTTCAGGTACACCTTGAATATTTATATTATCATAATGAGAAACAACAATAAAACAATAATTGAAATATTTCAATAGTTAAATCTGTATTGTGGGAGTGTGTGGTTGCTAAAAATCTAAATTTAGCAAAGCTCTGTGTGAGATACGACACGTATACTTGTTAACTTCTTAGTGATAATTTAAATTCATCATTTGGGGAGGGGGTGGAACATACAATTGACTATTATTATAAATTTGTCTCCAGATCTTTCAGCTACAAATTCATTTAAATGGAATGCAGTTGCATTAAATTACCTAGTTAGGTACAAAACATTAAAATGGCTAATTGATAAAAAATATTCCAGTTGTCAAACCAAGTTGTTTGAACCAAAAATTGTATTAGAAAAATTATCAAATATATCAGACATAGGGAATTAAAATAAAAAATATTAGGTTAAACTGTAACATAATTAATAAAGCAGTAAAATTTATATATTTATTAAACAGTTATATTTTTCAATCTCATGTTACCTCACTCTCTTGCAATTAAAATGATTATTAAATAATATTTTGAAATATATTTATCTTTAAAGAATGGTCTGAATAAGCCAAGAAGGTAGAACGGTGGAAATGCTCTCTCAGCGAAGTTTCATTCTTAAATTTTCTTCTATACAAGTGGTTCTTATTAATATGATAAAGAAATTAAACGTTAAAATGAAGTGTTACACCTATTAAGTTCTTTAAAGTTTTCATAACTCAAATGAAAATAAAGTTCTTACAATTATAAATTTTGATCTGATTTTGGTCTCCCTCTAAACCCTCCCTAATATTGAAGATAATATAATTTCGGTGTTGCTAGCAATACTTTTAGCACATAAAAATTTTGATTATTCACACATGTGAATGGATCCATGTGAAGTAACCCAGAAACTTTTCTTTTTTTTATTTATAGAGATTGTGTGGGTGGTCTCGCACCGAATTTTTTGAAGTTATCTATGATCTTATTTTTTCCATTATATAATCTGCAGTATGACATTTTGCAGTTTATCAGCAGAAGATGGTTGTATTTTTAATAAAAAGCTGAGTTCTGACGGTGTGAAATTGGACGATTAAGATCATTTGATATGCTAAGTGCGAGTAAAGAATGTTTTTTCCCTGGAATTGGCGTAATTTTTAGTTTGATATTTAAAGCAATGAAACTAAACAGAGTTTTTTGTTTTTTTTTTACTGAGTACAGGTATATTTTACATGACTTGGAATTTCAAACAAAAATATTCATTAACTGAGGAATTTGCCCAGCTTACACACAACTCCAGTATGACCGAATTTTTATTTTTCCCATTTTTTCTCTCCTTTTTTTTTTTTCTTTTTTCTCAAAATTTCTAATACATCATGTACAAAGTTCATGTGTTTACCGTAGATTCTAAGATTATAGTGTTTTGATTTATTATTTTGAAACTTATATTTTAATTAATATATATGCATACTGGCTCGAGATCTAAAAGTATGTAAATGTATAAATTTTCCATTTTGAAAGCAAGTAGTCTTAAAAAACTGCTTTTGGAGCTTCAATAAAAGAATATATTTTGTTTTATTTAAATATATCTTATAAATGTAAAAAATTTATTTAAAAAAAGTTTTTCTGCTCTAATCTCACACCTTAAAATGTGAATTTGAAGATTTTAATTAATCTATTAATTAGAAAGTTTCAAAGAATAATATACCTAAATTCTATTGAATTTCTGCAATCAAGTAATTAGCAGCTCCACAGCTATAAATTAACCTACTTAAATATCAAGTAGAATGTTCTACTAATCAATCATTTTTTTAAACTAGGTTGCGTCTTGGCCAACCGTTTGACTGAAATATCAAATTGGACTGTCTTGCTTCTTGAGGTAGGGGATGAGGAAACAATAGTGAGTGATACTCCACTTTTGACTTTCAACCTCTGGAAATCACCCCTCGACTGGAATTACACTACTGAACCTCAACAGAGAGCTTGTCTGAGTAAGGCATTTATAATAATTTGTTTTTCAAATTTATATTTATTTACAATCAATTTTTTATAAGATTGCAAAAATCAAAATTTTTGAATTATAAAAATAAAATTAATGCATATATTCATTCTATGCAAATACATTTTCATTCCAATATTAAAAAAATAAAAATAAAATACATGGGTATTAAATGAAACACACACTGATATAATAAGTGAGATATATGAAATACATATTGCGGGTGTTGCATTTAGGATAATTTCCTTGTTTTATAGGGCTTTTATATAATCTTGTACTTGACAAACATTCGAATATGAATTGTGAATTTTTTATTTTTGTATTCTTTTTGGTCTTATAGGATCTCATTAGGAATTTTGTATACCACATCTTTATGGCTCTAGTGGTGTGCCAACTAGCGTATTTCTTCAAAATCTGTGCAGCGGCTATGGTATTCTCCCTGTTTTTATAGAATCTCATGTGGAATTTTGTAATTGACCCATGTATATTTCAGCAGATAAGCTAAGAAACTAATTTCCTTGAAATATGCATTGATTGTTAGTATTTTTGTACAATTTCTTTAATTAATGTGTCTTACTCAAGCAAATTAGTGTTTTAGTTAGCACTCGATTTCCAAACATAAAACCCCCAGAAACTTTAAATAGTGCTAGAAGAATGTAGCACTTCTAGTTGCTGTGCATCACATTCTGGCCGGAAGTTTTTCCCTTGTCCTCTAACATGTATAATCTTACTTTGTTTTTATAGTACATGGATCTCTTTTTCTTAGCCCTTCCTGGGCTTTCTGCAATCAATACAATTCAATTTATATTTAGGAATCAATGTACTTGCATGGGTGACATGTACACTTATCTAACAGCAACCCTGGGTTTTCTCCCCTTCCCCATTTAGGTTATTTTCTTTCATATTTCTTTTACATTTTATATTTTTTAATAAGAACTTGAATTTTCACATTTATTTTCTTTTTTTGCCATGAATGATTCTTCACATGGTCACATTTTGTATGACCTATTATACATATTGGGTAAATGTAAGAAATGAAATGTATATTAATTTAAGAGTAATTTTTCATTTATTTGTTTCAGATACAGATGGAGTGTGTGAGTGGCCAAGAGGAAGAGTTATAGGAGGGAGTAGTACTATTAATTTCATGGTTTATGCTAGAGGTAATAGAAAAGACTATGATGGTTGGGCTGCCCTTGGCAATACTGGATGGTCGTATGACGAAGTATTACCTTATTTCAGGTTATCTGAGGATAATAGAAACAGAGCATTTGCTTCAGATACTCTATATCATGGAACGGGTGGTTACCTCACTGTATCTGAACCTAATTACCACACTCCTTTAGCAGAAGCTTATCTGAAGGCTGGTCAAGAAATTGGATTCAATGTTACTGATATTAATGCACAAAATCAAACTGGTTTTCAAATTTTACAAGGGACATTGCGAAATGGATCAAGATGTTCAACCGGAAAGGCTTTTCTTAGACCAGCCAGAAACAGAACAAATCTTCATGTCGCCAGAGGCTGTTTTGTGACTAAAATTAATTTTGTAGGTAATGTTGCTGTCAGTGTGACATTTGTTAGAAACAATCTTGAATACAATGTATCTGCAACAAAGGAGTTTATTGTTGCGGGTGGTTCTATAAATTCAGCTCAACTTTTAATGCTTTCTGGCATAGGTCCAGCTGAAGAACTAAGCCGCTTTGGTATACCTGTTGTTCGTAATTTAAGTGTCGGATATAATCTTCAGGACCATTATGGTTCAACATTAACTTTTAGAACCACTCCTTCAGTCTCCATTGCTGCCTCTGGGTATGAAAACATAGAAGCCATTATTGAATACTCACAACCAACTGGATCTGGACCACTTACTATCCCTGCAGGTATTGAGGCATTAGCCTTTCTCAATTCTTCTTTTACTGATCCACTCCTTGATCAGCCTGACATAGAAATTCACTTTCTGTCATATCTCCCAAACCTCGAGAATAATGTGAGTTATTGGCTTGGATTTGCTCTAACACTTCATCCCAATAACAGAGGCACAATCAAGCTTCAATCTGCTGACCCATATGATCACCCATTAATAAATCCGAACTACTTCAGTGATGATAAAGATCTTCAAATAGTAGTAGAAGCATTGAAATACCTTTCAATGGTGGCAAATACAAGTTCACTACAGAACTTTAACAGTGTTCTTGCTACTGAATTATATACACCTTGTAATAATTATTCCGCGTACAGCAATGAGTTCTACATCTGTGTTGCAGAGACTTTCACAACTACCATATTTCATCCCGTTGGCACTTGCAAAATGGGTCCTTCTTCAGATCCTACTGCCGTTGTCGATCCTCATCTTAGAATTCATGGAATTAGGAATGTTCGTGTAATAGATGGGTCAATAATGCCAATAATTACAAGAGGAAACACTAATGCACCAATTATAATGATTGCTGAGAGAGGTTCTGATATAATAAAGGCATATTATGGACAGCCAACTCAGTTGCCACAGTAGTAAAATTATTTATCATTTATTTTATATAAAAACTATAACAAAATTTTTAATAGGTTAAATATAATTTAAATTTCAGATTATATTTTGGATAATTAATTAGTTATGCTACAAGATACAAAGTCAATTTACTGCAATAACTAATAATCAAACAAAAGTTTGAATATGTTTACATAATATTGCTGAAGTTATGTTTTATTCATTAATTATNAAAACTTAGAATGATGCTAATCAGAAACATCAGACGAAACCTGTTTTAATAAAGGAACAACGAAAACATTTAGACCACTAAATCTTACTGAAATTGACAAACAAATGAGAAAAAGAAACTGAGGCACTCACTGGCGGTCCCACAAAATGACTTAGGCGAGAATAACCCATGTAAAACACACATTACCAATCGAATTCATACAAACATACATTTATAAATACAGTCAAACAATACATAGGACTTTATCACAGTAGAAAAACATAGAGATCATGATCCCCGCTATCTGATGATCTCAACATCAGTGAAAAGCAACAGGCTGATGTAATGCAAACAGTTGAACATCTGAAATGGCTTGAGGAAGTGTACAAGGTCCAAGGATGGCAGACCCCAGCCTAAAGCCAATGCCATTAGAACATGAAGATAGCCAATGAAGACGGAGATTGACAGAAATATCGATTATATGTTGCGGGGAAATTACCCCTTTAGAACAGTGTGTACGAGATGGATTTATACTAGTTTAAGAGTATTATGTCCACAAACAACTAATTACACAATTTATTTTTCGATCAAGTTAAAATTAAAGTTGTGTTATTTTTTAAATTTAATTAAAACACTTATTAAGAGCTTTGGTTTTATTTGTGTGTCTACGGCAAACAGATTAATGTAATATTTACCAGACCTAAATATTCCCAACGTAAGGTAAACATAGCTCATAGAATGATCCGAAACAAATACCCTCACTAATGCATACTTCTCAATGGCTGTGGCTCCAACTGAAATTGAAGCTCTTATACCTCTTATTGCCAGTCCGTAAACATACGCCCAGATCTCTGAGACGTTTGCGGTTTGTCACTCAAAGACAGGCAGTTCGAATAAAGTATGTGAAAATTGTTGTTCAAATGAACACAAAGAAATTAATTTGACTCACTTTCATACTGTATAAATTTAAAGGAGTAAAGCCCTCCCCCCTCTCTCCACAAACCCTTAACCGTCCCATTTTGCTGACCGAAGAAGAAATTAAGTCTCTCAGGTTGAACGAAAACAAATCACCAGCTAAAGCAAGGAAAACTTTGTAATAAGAGCTACTCCCTATTTCTGAACTTCATTTGCCAAAAATTGCTTCGGAAAAAAAGGGTTGTTCTAACAAGTCGTCTGAGAACGACAGTAGTGGAAATTACTTTCAGTCTAACTCCGTCCAGACAGACAATACCCTTTTTGTGTCTTTTTGAACGCTTCCCTTCCCTAGACAATAGCAATACACCACCGGAGGAAGATGTACCTTGATGAAGATCAACAAAAAACCCCTTCTTATAGTCACTACCTACAAAGCAGTACGACCGTACAAGCTGGACGAGGTAAGTAAATAGGTCAGTAGACTTAAATAACAATATAACTTATGCAACCTAAATATGTATAGGATGACAAAGAACAACAATAACTCGGGTATGAGGTATATGCATATTAATGCATTCAGACAAACTTGTAAGCTATTGCAGAAAAACATTACCTCTGTTGGCTATAATGAACTAAACCTCACCAGAAAACAGAATTAATACATATAGAAAACCAAATTCGTCAAAAATCTTCTTCTTTCATTAAACTACTGACTCGAAATAGAATTCAGAAACCACAGACATTTGAGTACGAATTGGCTGTAGAAGTTTTATACCGCTTAAAACAGATCAGCCTATCTCAACTCTACATACGGTACATATTATGCTATAAAACTCTCAGCAGTTTGGTCATAATTTTATACATAATTAACCTCGCTAGATATTTTATATCAGTGCAGTTCTGAAATCCTTCATAAATGGATATTATACAAGATTTATACCAAATATCATTGGAAACACGCTGAAACCCAGTTTCCAGAACAGGAGGATGATCTCCTGACTGAGCATACTCCAGCCAGCTTGAAGAGGCTCCCCACAAGCTCTTAGCGCTGAGTCTCACCAAGCCCAAAATTATATCTAATCCGATTAGCCTTGTTCGGACTCATGGATTTGAACAAGAGTAATCAGAGCTTATCTAACTCTACTGTCTCTTATATAATATAGTTTACTGAAATCATTTCATATAAAATTATTATTTATTGTTGATGCTGATCAATACACTATGTAATTTAGCACTATGTCCCATAATGTAAATTGAATATGTTATGAAAATAAAAGTCAAGTTTTGCCACAATTATTAGCAAATTAATAGAGACTGCCTCATGGGATGATTGGGATATAGAGAGCAATATATGTCTGTATAATGTCGGGCGCAGGAAGACTAATGACATCGCGTTTCTTGTCATTCCCTCAGGAGAGATAAGGGACAATCCCCTAAAATTCCTGAAGTGATCTCCTGTACTGTCACCTCAACTTGACTTAGGACCTTTACAGAGTCGATATCCTTCTAAAGTATGTATGATTAATGGCAAAGAGCTCCCATTAGAACAGTCTTCGGCATCGACTGATCCAGGAGGCTCATCGTAAGAGGCAAGTTCCCAACAAGAAAACATTACGTACCTGCTTCAAGTTACCAAATTTTAGCTACAATTTTAATTAAGTTAAAACCGATTTATTTATTTTTTTTAATTTTAATTAAAGTATATATCTAAAATTAGATTTATATATATCTTTTGTTGGCCTCGCTTTTAAACATTTAAAGGG
Source organism: Oncopeltus fasciatus (assembly GCA_000696205.2). NCBI lineage: Eukaryota > Metazoa > Arthropoda > Insecta > Hemiptera > Lygaeidae > Oncopeltus > Oncopeltus fasciatus. The sequence continues at coordinate 106,632 of KZ807884.1, read as the reverse complement.
CCATGGATGAAAGAGACTATTCACAGGTTGCCATCCTATTCTAAACATAAACGGTTTAGGACAAGCTGTCATTTATCGATAAATTAAAAAATCAGGGGATTTAGACCTAGAATATGAAAATATGAAAAATATTTGCGAAGGAAAAGAATAATTGCTCTTTGTCTTTTCTGTCATTGATACTTTATAATTAATTTTTCTACATTAGCGATATACCCTTACCTGAGGAAGGTTTCCGAGCTCAGGTAAGAAACTTGATCAAAAGCGAGCTCTTACAGCGATTTTGAAAAAGAAGCTTAAATTTCGATTTTTAAATTGCGAATACTAGAGTGTGATTGACAATTATATATATTTTTTCTCTTAAGCAGGATCGGTAAAGATATGTGAGAATTGTTTAAGTCGTCTCATAGTACTAACGGGAATAGCTACTAACTCACGAAAAAAGAAAAATGTGTCGACAAAATGTATCTAACCACAATACCGATCCCTCATCGACAAGAATCGCTATTCTGGTTACAGTGGAAGCTAAATCAATTAATCATCAATGTCAGTTTTCTGGTAAACACTTACAAATCCACCGGCAGAATGTGGAGTTAAGAGGGAAAGAGATTTAGCTGCAGCCCGATTTTTACCCGAACTATAATACGTACAGGGGTGCCGCCATGCATTCCAACATCCAGAGAATCCAGTCCTTTCAATCCAAAACCCTCAGAATAATCGCAAATCCTCCCTATTACGTATCCAATTCCTCTCTTCACCACAGTTTTAATATTATTTTTGTTCAGGATCTCATTTCTTCCCGCTTCACCCTTTTCCTCAGTAAACTGCCATTCCATCCTACTCCTCTAGTGCAGACCATGTCTTTCAACTACAATCCCTACAACCCTCCCCGTCGACTCAAACGAAGATGGCCCCGTACCTCCTGAGTCTCTCCTCATGTGATTGACATTGAATGTCATTTTTACTATTCATTGTAATCAAATTACACAAAGAATTGTAATAAATAAATAAAAGTTAAAAAAAAAAAATGTACAAACACTATGCCGCATACGACCTTTCGAGGTAACCAGGAGCTTTATTTGTTTTATTAATAGTACATTTTTTTTGTTGGGTTTCGGTCAAGTTAGATCCAAAAAAATCTTATTCTAAAAATTTTAATTATTACTTATTAAATAATATTCGTCTAACGGCTTCAACGTTTCTCATAAACTTCATCACGTAAATTAAAATTACTTAATTTAAAAAAAAATATAATCTGCTTATTTAATATCTAAATATTATATTACTCCGTTATTATTTTACATGATATTATTTAATTAAATTCAGGCTTTCTTCATTCATATCAATCACTTAATTTTATTTACACCTTCATATATATGATCTAATACATTATTATACATATTACCCCAATCATGTATTAAACATTATTTTTTGTAATACTAATAATGACGAAGATCATAAGAAATAAGTTTGACCTTCGTCAACCTTTTTCCCCCTTGGCCAATTTCAATTTCAATGAACTCTACGTTTAATTTCACATTTAAAAGTTAATTGTCAATTTTTGAGGCACAAATCCAAAAACTATTAGGGGCGCCGGGATAGCTCAGGGGATCCGTACGGGTCTCGCAATCCTGACGCCGCGGGTTCAAATCCCGCCCAGGTCAATCTTTTATTTATAATGTAGAAGGTTGTCCTGAGCCATGGGTGTTTAAAATAGGGTGGCAACCTGTAGATAGCCCCTCCCTCCAATGACCCTAAGTGGTTGCAAGGGAGGCTAACACAGCAAAAAAAAAAAAAAAAAATCCAAAAACTGTGGGGTGTAGAGTGTTGATAAACACTTACATGTTTATAAATATAATAAAATAGAATTTTATTCACCATTATTTTTGGTGTATGGTAAAGAATGCATGGAAATTTTTTGTTTTTTAAATATTTCAGGAGAACAACCTCAATAGTTACATTAACAGTGAAAGTGTGCGCTAAAACACAATTAGATAGCGGTATACCTAATAATCCTTACAGAATTATATTCAGTATACCTTCAGATTTCCTATCCAAATAAATCAATATAAACACATAATAAACGAATAAATGCAAGGGAATGGAATAAAAAATCTATCTGTCCCAGCCAGGGCTCGAATCTGGATCTCCTGCTATCCGGGCAAGCGCGTTATAATGCTTCGAGCGTAAGACGATGTATTCGTTTCTCTCGGAGGTTAGATTCTCGACACTAGTGCTGGGAATTTAACTTATCTGGTTGTCTCGGTGGCGTAAATGGATAACGCGCTTGCCCGGATAGCAGGACATACTGGTTCTCGCCCTGACTTAGGCAGTCAGATTTGTATTCTACTCCCTTGCATTTAATCGTTTAAAATTTACGTGGGATAAAATACCGCAATAAAAAAAAAATTATAAAAAACGTATTATCTCAATTATTTCGAGATACGATAAGAAAGCGGCGATTAGATGTTTTTCCGATGAATCACATCAAGAGAAAAACTACCGTCCGTCCAATGACACCATTATTAAGTCATTTTGGTCAGGAAAAAACAAAGAAAATAACTTGAGGTCATAATAATAAAGTAGTTCACTTTTTTTTTTTCCCCAAGGCAATTATCATCTACAATATACTAACCCCATATTTAATTCTTTCATTTTTCCCTATTGGGAAGAAAAACGGACAAGCTTGTAATAAATAGCTGCTACACATGTTACACGTGAGAAGTATTTCTTTTGACAAAAATTACCTGTCCAGGGGTGAATGAAGAAGCTTATGCAACGAATTTTGATCTAATCATTCGATATTCTGCCGGCCGGCAAGTCAGTTGTGCTACTATTGAAAATGGTATGTATTTCTAAACTGTTGTATTATTAAATTATATATTTTTAAACTTTATTAAACGGGTACGATTTGAAATATAGGACATTTTTTAAATGCCCTCTATGAATATTAAAATGACCTTTTAGAAATTAAATAACTTGTAGGCGCTTAACTAACGAGAACTACAGCCAGTGCATCACTGATTTCAGCCAAACATTTTAAAATATTTTAACTTAGGTTTATTTCCACTCCCGCAATGGATACATAAAAATATTTTATATCTGATACTAAATAACACTGTAATCAATATAATAAAGATGTCTGTCCGAATACCCCACTGTTTATGTTGCAATCATATCTGTTTTGCATGCCAAAGTTTCTTTCTGGTTTTTAATTGAAATTTGTAAACATTAATATCCTGGTAAGTATTTTTATGTGGTATTTAATCTCACGTAAATTTTAACAATTTTTAGTACAAGGGAACAAAACAAAAAATCTAACTGTCCCAGCCGTCCTGGCAGGCTTTCTGGTTTTCTCAGCCATTCGAAAAATGTTAAAACTGTAATCTGTGAATAATTTAACTTTTTCCTTCTTTTTATAGTAGTAGTAGATCATAGTGGAGGGCAATCAACTTCTAGGTTATTACGCTCTATAAATACCCTTTAATATATTTATTATATTTTTTTTTAATAGTAGAGATGGGTTTTGTGTTTAACCTCAGATTAGAATAATTATTTTGGGTGTATTTGTATAATGTGCAGTGTACTTCACCCATTTGTACAGTGAACTTTAGTGATCAAAGAATTCAATTGTTATTAATAATAATTCGGTCATTTGTCATTTTTTCTTCCTATTTTTATATTTTCCTTTTATATTTGACATTTCGAGCTTATTTTTTTTTTTTTTTTTTTTTTTTTTTTNGCTAGAATTAATTAACCAAATAACTCCCAGCAATCTGCTATAACATTTTGTTAACATATTATGTTATAAACAATAACAATTACAATATGGTTGTGTAACATAACACATTAATAAACTTAATAAACTTTATTAATTTATTTCTTTTTGTTCTAAATATGCTTACTAAGAGAATTTTATTTAAAATTGTAACTTCGAAGGTTAGGTGGGAAATTTATATTTAATAAATAGAGATCAAGTTCAATATTTATAATTAACATTGAAACGGTTTAATGGACTTATTTTCAACCAAGATCGATGTGCGGTTCTAGAGGTTGAGAGAAATTTATAAACATAACAGCTGCGTTATAATTAGTGTGGGGGCATTTGATAAAAGTACGAATAAAACAAAAAAGATTGTGTACTGTGTGGTCGACTGGTACAAATATCCAGTAAGAACAATAATTTGAAAATCCACTTACCACAATTTTAGGCATTCCTCGGATCATCGGCCGTTTCTTTGGTTTCAGAGCTCATCCCACAAATGCCAATTCCAACAAAGAGAACAGATCTCGCCTGGTTCGAGATTTCTGCTTCACCACTATGTGGAAGTACGCAAACCTTGTAATTTCTTGAACTGCCGTAATTCATTAATTTCGATTAGAGAAATTATAAATCTGATGACTGGAAAATTTCGATAATTTAAACCACCATAGAAAACAATAAAATTTAAAATTAAATAAAGTAACAGGTCACTTTAGTGTGAGGGGACATTAGCATAGATTTGTACTATGGAGGCGGTAAAGAGAAGAAGGCGAGTGATCACTTTAACGTAAGGGAAATAACATGAAGTAGAGGTTAATATGGCACAAACGAGAGTTATGGATGTGCATTCCTGTGCACTCAAGTGCAGTCAAGGAATCACAAACAAACTTTCTTGTACATGCTAATAAACATAGTAAGCGTAATTGAAGTGATATCTGAACCGCAAATTTCAGAGACATGAGGTTTCAGTAGTATTTGCTTTATCACATCTCCCACCAAAATGGGAGAGGAGTCTCCCATGTTCATAGAGGGAAAGAAAAGGAATGGAAAGGAGTTTAAAAAAATCAACAGTTCCGTACTAAATCTCAACGTTAAGGTGACTATGTAGAACGGTTCTCAAGGACTAAGGATCTCCTGGGTAATTCCATCAGGGCCAAGATGCAATGCTGAAATGCGAGCCAAAGGCCATTGAGTTGGGACGTATTTTTTTATTTTTATTTATGATTACATCATCGTCAATGATTAATTCTTTGGACGAACGTGTCCATTTCAGGTGTTGATTCACCAATTCTAGAAGAACTGAACAACTGTGAAATAATCATTCAGAGATCGTGAAGGGAGATTTATTCGGTGACTTCGAGTTCGGGGTGCGCTAACAGAGGTGCGCCAATGAGAAAATGACCGTGGCTGAGGTGATTCACAGACTCAGGGAATCAAGAGATAGGCTGCAAAGCCGTCTACTGTTGAGAATAGACTCAATACCGGCTAAAAGAGTGAAATATTCTTCTGTTGAAAACAGGAAACATTTTTGGACGATCGGTAAAGAAGTGTTTTAGCAGCCTCACATTGTCCGCCAAAATTGAAAGGGTTGAATTTAAAAACTAATATGGCGTTACGAGTGTTGGTCGCGGAAAACGCGTTGATTTTCCAACAGCTTGTCGTAAACCTCAGTCAGTTAAATTGAGTTAATCATCTTACGATTTCCTGAACTAGGAGTACCATAAGCAACAGACCCATAAACAAATTTGGAAATACAGCAAAAACATCGTGTCACGATGCATTGTTCAAAGTTTTCACAATATGTAGTGATTGCAAACTTTCATTATTTGGAATTTGATTTTCAATATAAACAACGTGAACTATGATAAATATTTGAATTTTTTTTAGTTATTAAAAAAATTAACAGCATAAATTAAAAGGTTTTATTTACCATATTTCATAATTTGTACTCATTACAATGAATATTGAACGTTGTAACACTGTCTAAATCACTGAGATTTAATATCGCTAAACAATATTTTTTGGTATCATTCTCCTTCCATGTCAGACGGAGAATTTAGTTCAAATATATGGCTCTCCATTCAACTAGAAATTTAAATCTCCCCCCCCNATGTTATAGGAAACTCTTTATAAGTATCGGCGATCTAAATTTCTTTGGATCTCACATATTGGACAAACCATTGAATATTATACATTCATCAAATCAGGGATATTGATACCGATTGGATTAGAAGAAGTATACACATTATTTCAGAAGGTGAGCTAACTTGATTTGACACATAACAGTATTTTTCATCTTAACTTTCATTCTTCAATAAAATAAAATAATTTTTTTTTTCATTCTAAAAGAAAATGAATTCATGAATAAATTTAAGTTAATGGCTATAAAATAAGGAATCAAAATTAATAGAGATTACTAGTACATTTAACAGAGACACCTGAAAACTGGTTGAGAAATAACTTAACATTGTGGCTATGCAGGACGACTAAATAACTTTGAGAAGATTTATGTAGGTTATCGGCCATACTTCGTACAGTACGTGCACGTATAGACTTTACCGAACCCCAACTAAAATCATCTTAGAATAATATCTACGGTCAACAAACTCCTTTTGAAAAAAAAACAAAGATGCTTATTCCAGTGACTGGTGAGGGAAGACTGCTGATTCCCAGAAACTCGATAAAAGACATGTTATGTTTACATACTCAGTAAATGAGTATGTTTTTATTTACATGAACTAAATCCTCATCATTGATTCATGAATGAAAAAATCATCAATAACCACTTTTGCAGTAAATCCCTACGCTAAAATAGGAAGCCACGGCATACCTATCTTAAACACTTTAACAATTAAATTAAATACTTAGTTGCATAAAAGTAAAGAAGTATTTGCATCCGAATTTTAAATTAATAATAATAAATAAATATTTGTATTAGTTATATTTTACTAGTAAATGAATTTTAAATGGAATTACTTGTAAATGAAGATTTTAGTTTGGATTTGTTCCGACCACTTTCTAAAATATCTTACGTTGATTATGTTTGCGACAAACTTACCGATTATTATGACTAAGCCAACAAAGTGTATTTCTATTGTGATTTAGAGAAAAAGTCACATTATTCTATTGTAAATAAGGAATTTCTTCCAGATTAAACAGTAGAAAAAGTGAAGTCTCTGATCGATGTCTTTAATTTCAGATGTCTCTCTTGTTGGTACATGGATTGTTGTTAGGGATGTTTTGCAAGTGCTGTCTGGGGAATACTTTGCTGCCCCGCGCGAACAAGGACAATGCTGTGCCACCTGGAATCTTGCGAGACCTGACGGCCGGAGAGAGTTGCCTCGTCGTCTGGGGCGATACCCGACCTCTCGAGGGCTTCGTACGCCACTTGCCCATCATCCTTCGTCCGTCTTCAGCTCTGGACATCTCCTTCTGCTCTGCTATGATCCTCGTCGCCCCCACTTCGGCAGAACTCCCACGTCCAGCAATCACTCACGCACCCAACGCCGACATCAAGGTCTTCGTTCTAACATCAGCTGCGGATAACTTCACTCGAGCCAATGTTAGTAACTTTTCAATAATGGAAGGTTAGCTTAAGTTAAAATAAGTTTTTGAATTTATCAAAATCCCCTCTCCCCCTCCGCTTGCTCTTCATTAAGAAAAACCTCCTTAGAAAAATAGGCATATTTATCTTCCGATTTCGAAGTTCCATTTCAAGCGGCCATAAAAAATATAAATATAAATACCAAGTAGACTTAAATAACAATATAACTTATGCAACCTAAATATGTATAGGATGACAAAGAACAACAATAACTCGGGTATGAGGTATATGCATATTAANAATGCTTCTTATTGAAACCAAAGAAATAGCCGACGATCCGAAGAATGCTGAACATTGTGGTATGTGAATTTTTAAATTTTTGTTCTGACTTGTTCCGCCATTTATTTTTAACAGTATGCCTTACAGCCCACAACATTTTTGTATTCAGTAAACTCCCCTGAACTTTGTTCTGCCAACAGTGATTTTTAAGCACCTGCAATCAGAACTGCTAATAACAACTACTGCACTATAAAATGTGAAATTATGTTTCATTAAGATAGAAAAAAAAGCAAGTTTATGACTAATTTTATCTTTGATACTCTAAAAGACTGGAGAGAAAGAAAAGAATATGGGCATTCTTAAATGTTTTTTTATTTCGAAATGGATAGAAACAAAGTTTTCAAAGTATTTTATTAACAGTATTAGTATTGAAGGTTTAAAGTATTTTTCTTAACCCAATAATAATAAAAATTCAAACAAATTTATATATCATTACCATATATATCTAACATAATATCCTGAGAAAAAATCATATTGTTTCCTTAAATTTCTCCCATAACACTGATAAGAACTGATCAAGAAAATGATTAAAAAATAAAAAACGATAATTTTGATCCCCCCTTTTTATTCATTTTTTTTTTTGAAAAACTAAGAAATCACTCAGTAAACCTTATAATATACTTAAATTTCTATACAACTGCCTCAATGACCCAGTATTAGCAATGTAACCAACGTTTTTTCCAATCATTTTTTTTTTCACTCTTAAATACCATAGATTTATGAATTCATTGATAAATTTTGGAAACAAATCTATGATTGGATATTTTAAATATCTTTCTAATATATATAATACATCACACTTTTACGTACTCATTTACATTTTTATATGTTAATTTCTATATGTTTTTATTCTTAGCCGCTCAATTTCTCTCAATTTTTTTTTTTTTTTATTCTGTTCCCTCTCATGAATTGTTTATAATTTACGTGGGATAAAAAACCACAACCAAAATAAAATATTTAAAAATTAAAATTT
>KZ807884.1:52658-86640 GCA_000696205.2 Oncopeltus fasciatus | reverse complement strand
TAAATGACGAGAGCCGACAAAATGCATGACAATGTCAGCTACTTCGAGTTTAAGACGAATTTCTCGTCTTTCTCGTAAGTTAGGCTCTCGCTAATGAAGAGGGAATAGAGTGAGATATCTAGCCTGTCCTTGTGGTGTAAAGGTCAGCACACTAGGCCCGGATAGCAAGAGATCCAGGTTCGATTCCTGGCGAGGACGGATAGATTTTTTTAATCTGTTCCCTCTCATGAATTATTTGTAATTCTTTGTCATTCAAAGAAACACAAAGACAAAAATAGGAAATAAGGTGAAAGGGAATTACTTTAAATTAATTTCACAAGTTAATTGACAAGGAGTGAATCTTCACTATGACTTCCAGTCAGAGAACTTGGCACACTTAAGGTACTAATTAACTAGAAGACAGTGAGATATTGACTCTCTCTCTCTCTCTGAGAGAAAATCAAAGGCTTCTTTAGAATTGAATGTTTTTTTAGCATTACCTAAAGTCGCTTTTTTTAAACTTTATATTTAAATTTAAACATTTATATTGCTCGTTTATTGTACATGTTTGTAATGAATATTATAACAGATTGTATGAGTGATATCTGCAGCATTATTTCATTGTGCTTCCTGTGAATCATGGCGTGCTATTTGGATGAATACAAACGAAATTTATCAGTAAACTCAGAAAGATTATTGAAATATTTTAAAATGAAAAAAACCGCTTCTCAGAATGAGACTCGGGACTCAACCATCAGTTTTTGAGCGGTTTATAAATTTAAATACTTTGCTCTCGTAAGGAAGTTTATGAGAATGATATGACGACAGTGGTTTTTTAATTTCCAGGACGTCCGTTCTCCTGGTGGCTGGTAGAGAGCATTGCTATCTTGATGCTGGCTCACATCCCTTGTCGAAGGTACGGAGTCCCTGCCAACTGTATCATCACTCTCTGGGTCTGGGCGAGCTTCATACTCCTAAATAGCTTCTGTGCCTCGCTCAGCTCCTACCTCTCCTTCCCCAAACTCCAGCCCAAAGTCGACACTATCCCCGCGTTCCTGGAGGCTGGCTACACTTGGGGACAGCGCGTCTTGCACCCGGATGACCCCACCAGCTACAGCTTCTTCAACGAGGGATCTGTGAGATTCTTTCCTCTAACTCAAAACTTACAACTCCTATTTCATTCAGATGTTTTTCTTTAATACCAAACAGTGTCCCAATTGTGTTTAACCTTAATGTGCAATTGTCACACTGGAAAAACAATATACAAATATTTTTTGGGAAACATTTAGTCGTAGTAGGACATACATTTTTTTCCAAAAAGATTACTTGTTGATTTTATTTATTTAGACGCTTTCTTATTAAAATTAAATGTCCAATGATTAACCGGTATTGCCAGTATCCAGGCCGTTGGGCAAACAGTAGTTTTCATAGTCATGGAAATGTGAACTTAGGGACAGGACGTCCTCTCTCGTCTTCATGATATCCCTGAAGATGGCTTACAATTTAAGCCGAAACCTTGGCAGACAATCTTTAAAAAAAAATACATTTTTTTAAATTTGTATTTTTTTTTTGGATCTACCTTGACCGAACCCCAACTAAAATCATCTAATATTAGTTTTCTTATTATTGCCTCTTTCATTCATATTAAAATTCAAAATGGTTTAACTATTTGTATTTATTTTTGCTAACATAAAGAACGAGGTTCCTCTCTTAAAAATAAATCACGAATTGTTAGATAGAACCGCACTGACTAATATTTTATATAGAATCTTAATTATTCCTGAAATTTATTTGTATTAAAATGAAATGTATTATTCTCTAATCCACAAGTTGATTGTCAAAATACATTGCTTTTCTTATAATTATTTTTATAAGTTACAAATTATTATTTATGTACAAAACTTTTTAAAGTACAATATGAGGACATGATGGCTATCCTAAAATTTAAAATAACACACAAAAAAAGGACAGGTTACTGGCCTGATTATAAAATAAATATGTAAAGATAACTAATTGAGCATTATTTTATTTATTGATGCCTACTATGTAAAATTTCAGGGCTGAAATCAAATGCTAAAAATATAACTAATAACTAAGTCTATAAAATATAAGAACGAAAGTATAAATATAAGAATATGGTTGAAATAAGTAAATCTGAATTCTATTTTATACATATAAGAAAGATATAGGAAATAAAGGAGATCTATTGAAATATAATGTCGCAACAAAATACAGCCATGTATGTGATAGCTGAGATAATGAATAACGGACTGATAAAATACCATACGCTGTAATCACTAAAAAATAAAACGTCGAATTGTATTTAAAATAAAAATGGCTGAGGGATAATATATACCGTACTAAAGTTTAATATTGTTAGAACAATTTAATAGATGTTACAATTAAATTGAAAGTATTAAAGAAAGTTAATTTATTTTATTAAATGGTAAACCAGCGCTATCTATGTTCATCAGAATGTATAATGTGTTCATTAGTTATTCCGCTAGATCGCGCGGCAATGAATTTTCATAAGTCGCTTACATGTTATTTAAAACCCTTAAACGATAAAGTGACCTTTTACCCTTTTATTTTAAATACTATAGTTTCCTCTGATTGTTTAAACTTTCAAAATTATTCAGACATCAGTAGCCAAATGTCCCTACTTGAAATTAATGGTTTACGGCGGTTCAAGAAATTACAAGATTTAAAGATTTTAAAATTCCCTTGGTGGCATTTACAGTGGGAAGGGCTTTAAGCAATTTATTTTGAAACAAAAGAAACGGCCGACGCTTTGAGGAACGCCTAAAATTGTGGATTTTCAAATTCTTGTTCTTACCTGTTCCACTACTTATTTTTACCAGTTTGCCTTAAAGTCTTCATATTTTTGTTTAGTTTGAACTTTCAGTAAAGTCCGCAACAGAAAGTTTATTTTGGACCATGAACCTTTCTCTATCTCTCTCCCTCTTTCCACCCTTACTACCCACTTACCACCCCCCTTCCCTCCTTTCCCCCTCTCACACTCATATCTCTCTCTATCTCTCACTCTCTCTCTCTCTCTTTACCTACCTATTTACATTTATTTCTTTTCTTCCTCTCCCCCAATCTTCTTACATTTACTTATTTCAAATCATTTGCTTAAAAAATAAACAATATTTATTAACAAATTGTTTTGTAACAAAAACAATATAGTGAAGATTTGCGATTACAAATTGTTTTTAAATAATAAAATTTCTTTAGCATCACCACCAACCTATCACCCTACCAAAATAGTTTTAATTGTTATAAGAATAATAAACAGTATTATTGCATTAATAAATAACAAGTGTAAATTTCCTCAGCTCCGTCAAATACATTATGAACCATAAATACTAATGAAAAATGCTTTAAGAAAATAATATAGTCAAATAGTACCTCGTTTCCTTCATCAAAATGTAAAAATTCTTTAATGAAAATGATAATCCACTTAAAATGATAAATCCATTTAAAGTGAATGATAATCCACTTCCTTTTTTTTTTAATTTACATGGTTGGGAAGAAAAAATTTGCATACAAAAACTTTAAACTTCGAAACATTCAGTGAAAGTAATAATGACGTATTAAAAATAAAAGAAGCTCTATTCTCCAAACATTCTTTGAGTGAAGATTAGACTTTTAACAAAACAAGTAATATAAGACGATGTTATAAGAATGGAAAGCTTGTTCCTTCTCTTTTTCAAATCATCTATCCCTTTAGAATGCATTTTAATAATTGCTAACAACTAAAAAAAAAACATTAAAACTGGAAGTCAGCTGTTGCTCTCTCTGCTTTTATTAATCTGTGTATTTTCAAAATAATGAGAGAGAAAGGAGGAGGGAGATAAAGAAAGTGAGAAAGACGAATGGAGAGTTGAAGAGAGGGAGAGGAAAAAAGAAGATGGGGATTATGAAGAGATTGAAATTCGTCTTTAATAAATAGTAAATGTAACCAGTAATAAATTAGGTGTATACTTTCCAAAACCTTCTTAACTCAGTTCTGCAAAAACACCTCCTTGGATATCCTGCAGACTTGGACAACGACTAATTCCGGCCTATTCTAGGGAAATCCCTGTGCCATTTATTCAGTCATGGTATGTTTTAATGATTTTCTGAATGAAGAGGTGGGGATAAGAGAAATGGGGACATATCTACGAATTTCTCACTGACGTACGATCCAGAATGCTCAATAGCAGACTTAAGACGGAATTTTAGACAACAGAACTTATCATAAGACAGCAAGAAACAAGTAATAAACTATTTATTCAAAGAAAAAATGACCCGGAATATTCCAAGTCGTGGTGGCCTCCAGAGGACCTTAGCTGTCATTATAGTTCGGAGGAAACATTTGAAGGATTCAGAACGTACGCCAGGGAAAGCAGCGAAAACCCTACTCCTTCAACCGAAATAAGGGTAGGTTATCAGAAAAGCCTCGGCGAAAATAAACCCCTTTTTGCAATGCATCTCATTCGTTCATCTTTCAGAGTGCTCTAAGATTTAACTTTACAAAACTGAAGTTCGGAAGATTATGAATTAAAGTGCGTGACTGTAGCGTATTGGAAAAACGGGAACGACCATTCTTTCTAGAGACTGTCCCACTGACTTTCAGAAGAAGAACTTAAGGCGATTCAAATTAATGAAAGTAAAAATCTTTATAACTGGATGGAAGAATATTTAATTCTATTGTTGCAGCAATATTTAAGTCATTCATAAAAACCTTAAGGAAAATTAAATCATGTTTTAACATGTCTTTCGTAAAAAAATAAAAATAAATTGAATATTAACCTTTATATTCTGCGCACAGAACAAATGGCTTATTATCCGATTCTGGCTCCCTCTTTAGTTTTCAAGTATTCTGAAGTCCCTATGGCCTAACTCTGGGCACATACCCCACCAGGAAAACTCCCCGCTCTCACTCCTCCATCCCCTAAGCTTACATTACATATAATTTTACCCAATCCCCATTTTACTCTTCCAATCCTACAAGTCCCTTCTCGTAACTCTTACCTTTCCGCCCTCTTTCTCTTTCTCTTACAGGTCAAAAATACCTTCCTTCAAGACCACCCTGAGAAGGAAGACAGGAGTCATAAAAACTATGTAGGGGGTAAGTACCGCCCTAACTCTGGCCATTCTCCTAAATATATTGTGTTTTACAACAGAATCTCACTTAAGTGGAATAATTGTTTTGCTCCTCCAGTATGGAAATTCCTTAAAGAGGTACACTTGCGCTCTACAGATAATTTCTTCTTAAGAGGTTTTGAACATTGGTCAGCAGGTCCGGAACACGATCAGCCCAATGGAGCAGCAGAATGAAGCAAGAAAAAGATTTGTATCTCGCTCTCTTTGTGTATACACAACACCCCAATTCCAGGTCCAGCAGAGCTCACGATGAACAGATGTCTCTCAGAAATATTGACAACTTATTCCGTGTTGCTTGATAAGCAGGATGATAACTTTAATTTAAATAAACTTGACCATGAATGGGAAGAAGTCATCAATGAATCATAATAAGACAATAATGAATTGTCACAATGTCAGGAATCTGAGGCAACATTATCCTGGGGAGAGAGAGAAAGAGAGAGAGGATGTAATACAAATCATACATCCAACGAAAACAATCATCAATAATTGCGGTTAAGCGAGTTCATACTGAGTACAATTAGAGGTTGAGAGACAGAGGATATGGCGCAGTGGAAAGTTTCTCGTTGTAACGGAAGAGAAGAGGATCCTTTCCGACCTAATCAATTACGAAAGTGCCCAGGAAGTGCGAAGAGGTGATGGTGACATCTCACAGCATCGACACCCACTTGGAGCACAAGAAGATCCCAGATTTACCCAGGCGGGTGGTATCTAGACGAGGAAAGGAAAACGCAGATCGGATCCGACTGTCTAAGGTACAACAACAGATCCGTGTGTTCGAAGTTCACCAGTCGTTCCACTGTGGCCAGGGCGGATTTTACGAAGACCACGGAGTAACAGCGCTCGATCTTAGAGAGGGTGATGTAATATTTGTTCTATGAAAAAGTTTTTTTTTTTTTTTTTTTTTTTTTTTTTACTAATAAGTGAGGGAGGAAGATAAGGACGGCTGATGAGAAAATTATATACTAATAGTATATCTCAAATAATATTTTTTCAACGTCACTATATTTTTTTTTTTTGGCGTGTCAACCTTTGGTCAACAACCCCAGGGAGATATTTTTAGAAGTTCGATGATATTTTCAAGATGATTAATTTCTTACCAATAGGTCATGGTGAGGTATAATGAATTGTTAATGCGAATAATTTTACATGAAATTAATTTTTTTAGTATTTATGAATTAGCTAACTTTACGAAGTTGCTAAGTTTTTTTAAATCTTCTCCTTCACTTTAACAGTATTCAATTAAAGTTATTCTAAATAAATAAACACCATCTAAACTTCTTATAAATGTTATACCAGTTCAACTTATAGTAGTAAGGAAATGTGATGTTGAATTTTTTTTTTCGGACTGTGGAGAGGGGTTAGACGGTCATTTTCTACTATAAATTATTATTTTTTTATGCTTTCAAACGTAAAAAGACAAAGTTTAGCTTAGTTGTGAATAATGAATTGTTAATCCGAAAAACATACCATACAATCCTCCATCCCGTTGAGGGACACGATTAAGGTTTCAAAATAATTAATTTCCCTATGTTTTGGTATATAAGTAATAAGTGTTCATTAAAGTGTCGTTTCAGTTTATATACTTAATAAAATACAATTTTATTTCAACAATTTTCTCTTATATTTTTTAAACTTTTTAAAAATTGATATACCATACAGTTGTGAATATTTCGCTATTCATCATAACACTGATCTTCTCAGGTGTTATCCTGAATATGTTTTCATTTTAGGAGGTAATAAAAAAGCTTGAAAAGCAAATGATGTCCGATCCTTAAAGTGATGTGTATTAGGTATTCATGGTTCACTTGTAAATATAGATGATTGTACAGTGCATGATTCAGAATGTCAGTCCGTTCGTAACACCTCTGTGTCGGCTTGTGCTGCAGTCAGCTGTGTGGAAGGAGTGGACATTCGGACATTTCCGTCCAGAATACTCCTGGGAGGAACGGGAGAAGCGGATGGCTGAGGGCAGATACGTCTTACCTGGTGAGAGTCACGAGGCCATGTTCTTCCTGAAACCCCTACCATTGCCTTCCAGCAGACGTCTAAAGGAATACGAGGCGGCGTCTGAATGCCATCAGACATTCCTCTATGTGTAAGTAACAATTCAACACTACTCCCAAAGTGTGCTTCTCTGAAATATTTACTCCAGGTTTATTTCGTTTCCTTAACTATTCTATTTTCACAAGGATCTGAGAGAAGGAAAAAACGTAATCTACGTAATATGATCAAAACGCAGTGACTCCTTATCATGAGTGAACTTGCCAGGTAATCAACCTAATGTTACTCTGAGATTTCCACAATTAATCAACCAAACATACACACACACTGTGTGCTGCAGACGCAATTTACCTTAGAACAATGAAACTCAAGATGGATTTGTTTGCTGAAAAAAATAAATACTTTAGTACTTGCCCTGAGAAATTGAAAAACTATGAGTAGGGGCTTACCTGTACCGTAAATGTTAAGGTTTATCAGATGTATCCAGTTACTTTCCTTTATAAAGTTTCTCATGTCACTTTAAAGCGCAATATGAATAAAAGGTTGATGAGCAAAATCGTCCGGCAAGTAGAGTGGGACAATTTAAAATATCAAATACAAATTTAAACTTTTTTTTTTCGCTGCAGAAGGCACGCTATTTAATTCAGAGCAATCAAACTAATGACAGATCTGATAATTTATTTTTCTTTTTTGTAGTTTCGCTTTTAATACTATAATAACATATCTTAATATACTGCAGATATATATATAGTTAATATAACTATAATAATATATAGGAACTTAATAAATAGTTTTGTAAAACACAGTATCTGAAAATTAAAATTTCCACTTTGCTATCCCTAGGCTACATATAAAGTGGACAGTCTAAACGGAAGTTTTCAATGTAATCTACTTTATTTTAATTACCTAATAATCAATATTGTCAGAGTACATATTTATTATTATTATTGTTTTAATTTTTATTTATATACAGTTTTGAGTAGATCTCGTTCGGGAAAACACCTTTCTGCAATCAGCGTTTTGCTTCTAACACTATTCGGGTGTACTTCTGTTTTATTTTGTTTCATTCCTGTTATAAATTGTTAATTGTTAAGAGGTTTTCTTTTAAGACCAGAGATGTTTCTAAGAGGTTATTCCACTTTGGAGGAATAGCCTCAAGTGTTTAACTGAGAGCCCGTTTCTAAAATTAATAAAAGTTATGAATAAATGATTCTAAAGTACCCTGACAAAATACTTAAGTTATTCTTATTAGATTTTTTTTGTTCTAAAATAAATACAAATTTTTAAAAAAATGTGTATTTTTAATTTATCTGCCAACGTACCGGCTTACATTTTAAGCCATCTTCAGGGATATCATGAAGGCGAGAGGGGACATCGTGTCACTAAGATCACATTTTCATGACTGATGAATATGGGATTCTGGTGATAAGATGTCCTCTCTCGCCTTCATGATAGCCCTGAAGACGGCTTACAATGTAAGCCGATACGTTGGGAGATAAATTAAAAAAATACACATTTTTTAAAAATTGTATTTTTTTTCGGATCTACCTTGACCGAACCCTAACAAAAAAAATCTATTAATAATATCTACAGTAAAAAACAACAACTCTCTATTTAGGTTTATTGTTTTTATTAATTGAGGGAGACTTAAAAATGTATCACTTTGTAATATAGCTATAACTGGTTTTTTCGGTAAAGTAGCTAATATTAAAAACTCAAGAATGGAAGTATATTAGTTGAGTGTAATAATGTGTAGCCCTGACGGCATTAAATTACTTGACTTGAAGAGAATTTATAAAAATATATGGGTAAAAGTACAGAATTAAATTATTAATAAAGTAAGAGCCAGTAATCCTGAATTTATATTAACATTCTCAACTCCTAATTTACCGTACAATATTAATTCTGAATATCTCATATTCAACGCGAAATCGTACACACCAGCTCCACCGCGTGGTTTCAGTGGTTTAAATAACTTTTGTTTTCGTCACATTACAGGAAGTAATGGAACACAATCACTCCACTGTAAAATATTCTCCGGAGAAAACCGTAATGGTGAAGTAACTTAAAACGACCCGTTTTCTCTTAACCATAACGATAAAAATGAACTCTCAGAGCCCTACAATTTTCTTTTTTTTAATAACAGCAATTTGATCTATCTCAACAATAATTCTTCGACTTATACTTGTACATGCAAGGTACTGTTCGAAAGGTTTCGGTTTGGAATTACTGGATTTTGTGATGATATTGGAGGGTTTGATTTATAGGAATTTTTGCTGTTACACAATCGTAGCGAAATTATCGAAATAAGACTCTTCAAGATAATTTATTCAGTTTAAGAAATATTATAATTAAAGGGAAAGCAAAGAGAAATTTGATTTTTTATTTCAGTATAGAATAAATCGCTTACAACAGCCGTCTGCCGATGTAAAAAGTTACATTAAGGTTAGTGACTATATTGATCAATATATTTAGGTCAATAAATATATTGATCGTGTTCAGTTGGAGGCTACATAAGAAGAGATTGCCTAAACTTAGGAGCAAAATTGGATAGAAGGATGGCTCCGTTTATCTTACCCCGTAATTTGCATTTAATCTGAAAGATCTAACTGCCAGAATATACAGTATTTTTTCATAAGTAAATATAGAAGATTTTTCTACACTTGAATTATAATTTCTAAAGAATGCCTTGGGAATGAAAAATCTTCACAACTGAAATTCTTTTCTTTTTTTTCTCTTCCTGTAGTCTGAAGATCAATAAATGAATCAGATAAAATTCTTATTCACGTATAAGCTGTTCATGGCATTTCTACGTTTTCAATTCTCCATCTATGGCATTTATCAGCTGTCTTCAGTTGACCGAGAAACTCCAGAGGTCTTATGCAGTTTATTTCTCTTCCTTGTTTCTTCAAGGCTATTAGTCTTGTGTCTGGTGTAACAGGGCTTCCTTCCGAGCCGGTCTGAGGTCGCATAAGAGACATCATTAGATGAAAGAGGGATAGGAATTTTGTGGGCTGAATCTCAATGCAGCGTAAAAAATATTTGTCATGAAAAAATGCGAAAATTTTTCATATTCATATGGGTCTAAGTATATATATATATTAGTCAACGTTTCCGCCTGAATTATAGACCATATTCAGAGGTTTATATATTAAAAAAATATATATATAGCAGATGTGCACAAATTTAATTCAAACTAAGACTAAATTTCGTACAATTGCTGGAAATTATTTTGTAAATTTATACTTATCTTTTGTTTTTCGTTAAACTCCTCTGGATAATGCCCAGAATTCAGCATGAAGCGTTTGCCAAAATAAAACTCTTCGGTTTAAAAACTTAAAAATCTAATATTAAAATCCCTACCATTTCTACCCCAACAATATTTATTTATGAGAGAACGCACTTTCTTTCACACTTTCATATTCAGGTATGAAAAGACTTTGTCATTAACCAATCACACATCATATCAATGAAAAATACAATTAATATTTTTTTTTGTTATAGAAATATATAAAACTAACGTAAGTAAAGAAATGGCTCGGAGAAAAAATGTTAATATTAAACAGTTATCGATATTATTAGATGTTTAATTCACTTCAGGGTTGTTGAGTTTTCCATCGAGGTACATGTGGGATTTTATAAAGACTATACGATGCAATAAATACCTAACTGTAGGATATGCTAAAAACTTAGCAGTGCGCAAAAGTAAAAAAAATGATAGTATATCGGTGACTTCTGCAAATCCAGTGAGATCGAAAAGCACCGAAATTTATGAACTGTTCAAGAACTAGTATGAAATCATATCACCCTGTGACATCATAGGATGTCCATTTTATCGCAGCACTCTCGGCAGTATGGTTGCAAGAACGACTTATGAAAAAGATGATTGAAAAATAGTTTTGTTGACACAAGATCAGCAAAGCCTTAATAGGAAAACTTAAGCAATGGCTGAATTTGTAAATAGTGCTATCGATAAAAAGGTCGACACCAGGAGCCCCCCCAGCATGGAAGGTAATCACCAGACACAGCCAGCGGTAGCATCACATTACCGGCCGTCATGATGACGATGTGCTTGCTTTAGTAAGTTGAGAATGGACGACTTGGTTGAAAAATCCAGACTTGCCTACTTCAAATATATCAAACATATGTTACTTGTATAAATCAGTTTCTTAAAAAAGTATGATGATTTTCAACATTGGTCTTTTAGTCTTATAAAATTTCAGGTAGGTTATCTGTGAAGGAAAGTGTACTTTTATTCTTCGTACAGAATGCATTCGAACAGAAAACGTAACTCGAACACTTCAAATGAGTTGCACATATGAGGACTTTTATGCCATTAGATGACCATGTATTACTCTGGTATGACCAAGGCAGAATTCTTTCACCTAATGCAACTTTTAGTCATTTGTAACTTATTATCTTTCAGAGTGTACCATTCGTGGTCCTATTTTTCAATCGTTTGTTGCTTTTATTTCTGATGATAGCAAGAACAGCAGCAATTGTTAGTTAGTCCTCAGTTTCCCTTTGGACAGTAGCTAATCTCGCTGTCTTGTCTTCTCTTTCATTTCTATGAATAATAGAGTATTTCCAGATGCTGGAGATTCAGGGTTTCTAGTGAAGTTTGTTGTCAGTATATTTTTATGTTAACAGCTACTAACTCAGCTGTATAAATAATGCAGCTGTACATATACAGTATTTTTACCGAATCCTCAATATATTTCTATACTAACTCCAGGATACTTGTAGGCACATTAATGCATGCAAGTACAGCGAGGAAAATTTCATTATTTTATTCAAGAAATGCAAAGGGAGCCAGAAAAAAAATCTTACTACGTCAATCGGGTCTCTACATTCCGGGTAGGTATGCCGACCTCTTCTGCACCACCGAGGTAGCATCGATAATCTCTCCAACTCTCTGCACTTTACTCCGAGTCTAAAGTCCCAAGAAAGGCGAATATATCGTCTTATACTCGATGGAGCTAACATTGTCGGCTATTTGTGAGATACTCGTTTCGATACGTTAGCATATCTGCCCGGAAAGTAGGGGTTTTTGCACAGAAGTTGGTTAAAGGAATTGTGTATACTAATGAGCTGATATTGATGTACTGTATATACTAATAGCTGATTTTGTACTGTGGTACGCTGGTATGTTGGTAATGTTCCTTGCAGAACGAGGCTGTTTGTGCTCTTGCTTTGCCAATAGTGATGAGAAAGTCTGGGGAAAAGGGTTTAGCGGAGGGAGATATAGTGGTAAGGGGGTGCCTTTATTTATAGTGGCTTCTTTAACAAGAGATTACAGAATACTTGGAGTCATTCAATGTTTTTACTTTTTTTTGTATTGTAAAGAGTTCGATAGGGGGTATGTTCTTTTGAAATATAAAATATATTACTAAAATCAGATAAAAATGAAGATAAAATTATTATTTTTTGTGAATAAATCATTTACTCTCTTCTAAGCCTATCTTTAATTTTTAAAAATGAAGAAAACTCAGTCCAAGTATTAATTGTAGTATTTTTGTACTCGCCTATGACATTTTTGGTAAAATCCCACTTTTAACTGTTTTATTTCGTTGGTTAAATTTTTTTTTTTTTTTTTTTAATGAGTAAAAGGAACTCTGTGGACATTTATTACAGCAAACTAAATATTCCTTCCATTACACTGACAGTTTCTTACTAAAACTTGAAATTAAATTTATTCCCCCATTCATATTAGCCCGTACACAAAATTATGTTCTATAAGGAACTTAGCCTTTCCTTTTTGGATTCAAATGCTACTTACCGAATTTCATTTAGAGAAACTTTAACTTGTACGTCACTCACATATACATACCTCTTTTGAATGTGGTAAGATGAGAAATGTACTTAGTACTGGCTGTATTGGGGGAGTCATTCTTTCTTTTGCTTTTTGCAGGACACTGCTCCCCTACGGCTCCCCTTACAGAAGAGCCATCAACGAGGCGCTGTCCATATTGCGCGCCGGCGGCATCATGACGAGCTTCTCCTACGACACGGTGATGTCTGACCACCTCCTCAGACAGCACGTGGTGCACAACGCATTCACCCCCACAAGGGTGCTGAGGTACAGGGTGGGAAAACCCCTCTCCCTCGGCACCATGGTCAGTGCCTTTTGCCTCTTGGCTGTCGGTCTTCTAGCAGCCACTGGAGTCTTCTTTGCTGAACTGCTGACTAAGAAGTGCCTGATGACTTCCAGTTAGTTCTTTTTTTTTTAAGGCTTAAAGCTTGAATTAACAGTATACCTGAAAATTAATATTACGGAAGACACTTACTTTTTTACTAAACATTTTATTGACTACATTTAAAATAGTTAATTTATGATTAACTTTTGTATAGAAATCCAATATTTGCATTATAAAATATTGTAGCTTATAAAATAAAAGTAATAAAATCAACTCGATTAAATACTGTTTTATTAATTTCAATGACAGTCTCCTAATTATTAAGTCATCTCATTGACAATATTTCTTCATCATTTGTGAGGTGACAACTTTGTTAAACCTTTCGTTAATGAGGTGTAAAATTATTTGTTTTCTTTTACTGTGTTGTTATTTTTAGAATTTCTTATATAGTTTATTCAGTACAAGGTATTTCACATACAACTTGTCATAAAGGGGATAATTTACAAATAAACAGGGGATTACAATTGTTAAAATGTAAAATAATATTAAATACTATTGCAACTAATGTAGTAGTAATATTTTCTAGAATTTTGTTTTATTACTCATTAAAAGATTCCATNTCACTGATAGTCATCTCAATCTCCTGTATCTCATCCGAATTTCTATCCTTTCATCCTGATCACCCATGACTGAGTAACTGCCCCATCTACTTTAGCATATTAATAATTACTCTATATAATTCCTTAAGTTCATAGTTTAAATTCGGAACAACTGATTTGAGTCAAATAAACTCAAATAACTGAGTTCGCCTTCTGCTTCATTCATCAGGGAAATAGGGTGGAAGAAGTGCATCAGGAAGATTGGGCGCAGTGTGCTCCTGTCCAATGGTTTTCTTACTCACACCATTAATAAACTTGTAAAATAATTTTTTACTTCCTCTTCTCCAACTATCCCCCTCCCCCAAAACAATGACCTTGTTTTCCGTTCTCTTCCTTATATTCCAAAACTTTCTGAAAATATTAAGAAATCTCTAAGAAAAACTTTCCCTAACCTCAAGCTTTCTTTTTCCACCAACACCAAATTAAAATCTATTTACACCATCCTCAAAGACCCCATCCCCCTAACAGAACTAATGTCGTCTACAAAATTCCCTGTTCCACACCGAATTGCCATGGTTCTTACATTTGACAAACAAAAAACCCTAGAATCAATAACCATAAAAATGACATAAAGAAAAACTGCCCTCTCTAAACATGTTTTTTTATGAAGAACACATTTTTGACTTCGAGAGCATAACCATTCTTTCCAATGAACCGTATGAACACAAACGCCTTTTGTCTGAAACCGTTCACATTAACTTACAACACTATCCAGTTAACAACAGAACAGACATAGAACAAATTTCCTCAACTTATTCTAACATTTTCAACATTCTAAAAACCATCAGCCCTCCTTCACAATAAACCTGTTAAACATTTTCCCTAGTTCCAAAGTAACCTATTCCCAATAATACCCATCCTTTTTTCCTTTGTCCTTTTTATTGCCCTCTCTTGAAACAGGTCCTTTTTGAGATTCGGGTACAGAGTCAATGAGGCCTAGATCTGGGCTGTAAGGAGGATAGTTGATTGAATTAATGCTCCAAGCGACAATCCCCCATTCATTAAGGAAAACCCCCTCTCATCCCCTTTACCGGCGATGTTTGTACAAATCGTGTCAAATAGTCGAAATTATAAATTTGTAGGCTCTTTCAGTGGGTCTCTTGTATGCTCTGTGAGACACTAATACATTTTTGTAACACGTTTTGTTTTAATTTAAAGCTATCCATATTACAGCGAGAAAATATGTAGGTTTTTTTTGTTTTTTTTAAAGCCTTGTAAAAGAATACTTGTACTAATAGTGTAGATAAAAAAATATTATTTTCCAATATTGTATGTGTTGTAGTGATATATGTGTGTGTGTGTGTGTGTGTGTGTGTGTGTGTGTGTGTGTGTGTGTGTGCGTGTGCGTTCGTGTGTGTGTGTGTGTGTGTGTGTGTGTGTGTGTGTGTGTGTGTGTGTGTGTGTGTGTGTGTGTGTGTGTGTGTGTGTGTGTGTGTGTGTGTGTGTGTGTGTGTGTGTGTGTGTGTGTGTGTGTGTGTGTGTGTGTGTGTGTGTGTGTGTGTGTGTGTGTGTGTGTGTGTGTGTGTGTGTGTGTGTGTGTGTGTGTGTGTGTGTGTGTGTGTGTGTGTGTGTGTGTGTGTGTGTGTGTGTGTGTGTGTGTGTGTGTGTGTGTGTGTGTGTGTGTGTGTGTGTGTGNAATAATGATTTATAAAATAATTATTTTTCATTGTTTTACGAAAAAAAAAAAATAAGTCAATGAGTTGGCACATTTTCCGAATTTGATAACAGTTATTTATATTTCAAATTTGTTGTAAAATACGTTTTTCACTAAAACATCAATTCAAAGAAGAAGTTTGACCGGGCCAAAGATTCAATAAGCCAAAGAGCTAATTTATGTTTCAGTACATAGTTCAGAAATGTTCTCGAAGAGTTTTTAGACAGTTTTTGGAATGTTATCCTTTCCATTTATCTTCTAAAAATGTAAATAAACCCCAAGTACTTATCAGATTTTTTATTTTCTTCTTCCTTTTAGTTAATTAGTTTACTTAAAGTTATCAACTCCTGACCAACTGCGATCTATTAAATTATTTTCCATGGAATTGATAGAATCTTTGGGCCGAAATCTACTTGGCAGACATATTTATTCATAGAGGTTACATTTTTTATGTCTATTTTTCCATTAAATTTTCGTAGAATCAACTCTTCTTTTACGATTGGTTTGGCTAGGAACGGTCCACGAAACCCAGCTGGAAGCTTTAGCTCAAATGAATCCTTTAAACAAGAAACTTTCATTCACAACAGTAACATATCATTATTTGAATAATCAACTTGTAGAAATCCTTTATACCCCCATTTAATGCATAATCCCAAAAGGCCCTCAAATTTTATCCTTCCATGAGAGACGCACTCACTTGAAGGGAGGAAGCCCATATCTTTACATATGTATGTAATCCTGAATCCTTCGATTTAACAAAAGGCCAGACAATCAAATAAGGTAGTCAAACATAATTCCTATACTGAATTAAAAAACATTTCACCGTAAATTTTTCTTTTCAGCAAAATTCAACTACTGATTTACTTATTTGCTAAATGGTGTAATAATTATTTTAATAAATATTTTTGTATGCAAGGAATCCAGAAACAGAGCGCTTATATGAAAATTACTCTTATTATTCTTAAGCTCTAATGATTAAATTTCATTGATCATAATTTTTTTTTTAATTTTATGAAGGGGTGATAAAAATTATCTGATTATCCTTAAATTCTTTATTAAGAATTTACGGGGGAGTTATCACAAAGACAGGCTCAGATTATGCAAGTTGAGCCCACAGAAAACATCTCATAGTATCCGATAAGGAAAATTTAATGAAGGGTACATTGGTTCATTCACCATATAATCGAAGTTGTAATTAATGTAATTAATTCTTTCAAGTATAAAATGTTACAAATTTATTTTGAAAAAAAAATTATTTGATCGCACGGAGAACTATTTCTCATTTCATATTTATGAGCAATTCAGTAGATTCCCTTACTTAAATAATAAATTCGTTATTTTTTCGTTTGTTAACAGAGTAAGACACAAATATATATACTTCGTCCTCCCCGTTACTTATACACATCCTGCAGAGAAATAGTCAAGTATAAATAAATACCAAAATACTTAATGATATAGTTTATACAAAACATTTTAAAGTTAGGTAAGGAGGGATGCTAAATTTACTTTGTTAGTAAATATTCTTTTTGTTGTGGTATTTAATCCCGCATTAATTTGATACAATAAATGCAAGGGAAGAGAGTAAAAATCTTTTTTTTTTTAAGACTCGAACCCGGATCTCCTGCTTTAAATGCGGATGTCCAGGCCGGCCCCTAGGCCTTCTCTGTAGGTTCTAGAATCACTTCTGCGCGCTCGTAACAGTACGCATTAATCCAAGCGTAGGAGGATGTCAGCGTTATATATGTGCTAGGAAAGATGGAGAACACTTTATACTGGTCCTTAGGGTATGAGGAAATGCTGATTTTGCAAATGATCCTTATATGTTTGAGATGAGTCCTTTTACCAACAGAAACTTGGACCTCGCCGAAGGTGTGCAATATGCCGGTTTAAGCTATTAGTACCTTTACTGTATTCTCACGTATGCCGCTTTGATGTCATGACATAAACGCTAATTTGACTATATGAAATCACGTAAACATTAAACACCCCGTCAGATCGTAAAGAAAACTAAGGAAGTGGGGGATAAGTTCTGAGTTTTTGTAAAATCTACAAATCAGCATATCGATTGCAAAACTGTTTCTTTATTGTTGATTTTCAAAGTATTCGACATAAAATGGAGTGATTATATAAAAAAAAATTTAATATTCCAAAAAAAAAAATTATTCTGATCTTAACTTCAGTACATACTTAAGCAAGCCTCTTTTTTCTTTACGGTAAACTGTAAATCAGATACTCTCATTTTCACTATATCAGCATATTTCTAAGATCCTAATGAAATTCAAATTATGCATTTTCTTTGTTATTATTATTGTTTTGTAAAATTTTATGAAATTAATGAGTGAAAAATGTAAATTCAGCCTTTCGTTTTACAAACAGTGAAACCAAATTTTTTAATTGAGTTACCTCATATTAATCCCTGGAATCGAGTAGACAAGGAGTTTTGGGTAAAGTATAATTGCCCTACATGTGCCGATGTGCGAAAAATGAAGGGAACATTTACTTCAAATATTTTTAAGGATATGTGTAAATTATTAAAGTATTGAGCTAACAATATCAACCGTATATTTCGTAACATCATTAAAATCCAAAGAGTTAAATTTGTTACGCAAATGTTGAAATAATAATTTCTGGAGTGTGGCAGACGCCGTTGTTAGGAGCGAAGAGATTCATTAGCTTATTGGGCTTTCAAGAGGTATTAGCCAACAACTGAGGCTAGCTCCGCTTCAATTTTATTTACTTTGAGTATGGTTTTTCTAGGGAAAAGAGGAAAATAAATGAAATAAATTAAAAATAAATAAATAAAACGTCCATAAGTGACTAACCCTTCCAATTAAACTTTTCTAGTTTGCAAAAGTTACTATGTTTCACCCTATGATTTAAATGGCAACTGATACAAAACAAACTTCCATTTCATAATTTTTTCCTACTAGCTTTGAAATCAATTTCCTGTGAAAGGTTGCCTGCCCCTTTTATGTAGAGAGGACTGTAGGGAATCGGGTCATGGTAGTTAAACAATTAAAAAGTAATTTTAAAACAAAATAGTCTTTATTTCAGTCAACGTTTCTGAATTAATTTCAGGCCTTCATCGGGGCTGAACATGAAAGAAAAACATACAAAATAATATAGAAACATGTCTGTCAAAGGAAGAAAAATGAATGAAAATATAAAACTGTGAGTAATGGACTATATAAAAAGGTAACTGAACATATTGGAAATAAAAAGTTTGTAAGTGTACATACCAAATAGGGTGATGGAAAGAGAGAGAGACTCGTGTTCAACTGAGTCTTCATCATGACTGATCTGTTAAAAAAATCTATTTGACCATTGTGGAAAAGAGCGGGAAACGGACGTAGGAGTGGGGAACGGATGAGACGGTTAAAATAGAATAAGGTTCAGAACTTATCGCTCTAGGAAAGTGGGAGGGAAAAATATGCTATGGGGTGGTCTTATTATGATTTTTGTTTTAAGATGTGAAAAATATTACTGTTTGTGGAAGAAATATAGTCTTTGTCTGTTCTGTCATTGATGGGGTTATGTTCTAAATGTATGTGAATAGACTCGGAGAAAAGTTGTCTCTCATGGTTGGGTTCCGTCGCAAAAAATGTGAATTTATCAAAGTCGAAAGTATGTTTGTCAGTAGTAGAGTGTTTTGAAAGGGCTGTGGTAGTTGTATTATTTTTAATGACATGTTGATGGTTGCCGATTATTCTTTTTATGGGGTTCTATGTGTGTCCAATATATGCTACAGTATTATTTTGAGTGGCGCAGGGGATTTTGTAAATGACGTTAAATATGTCTATATCGGGGGTGGGGTCTAAGATACCAAGAAGCTTATTTCCTCAGCCATATAAGAGCAAATTTTAATTTATTGATAAGCATGGATATTCACAAAATTATCAAAGAGCTTTTCAAATTACCGACTCAATATTATTTACATAAGTATTTAGTCAATTTAACATCGCTTTATCTATAAAACGAAATAATTTTTTTTTTCGTACCTTGAAATAAGTTATCAATTAGGTTTCCCGTCTTTTTAATATTTTAATAGTTTATTGTAGAGTTTTGCAGTCCTTTTGTAGTACTTCTCTTAAGCAATTCTATGTAGTATCTACTAACAAAAGAAGAATAAGTGATAGCTTTGTCAATGGCAAAGAGGTACTCACTTCGGCGGTACATGCACTGAAATTTTCTCTTATGAATAATTCATCGTTTATGCAGTTTTGCTGATGAGCTATTTATGTGGATTATAACGAGTCAGTATAGTGTAAAGTTCTTTTAAGGGTAACATATTTTGCGGTTTTGTTTTCCGCAAATAACTCAAACGTAAGAACAAATTATATTTTAAAAAAAATGAAAATATATACGGTCGATTAGTTTTTAATGAAGTTGAACCAACATTCTCAGAATTTTATAGCTTGTTGCACTGTAAAGTGATAATGAGTTTCATAAATCTCCAGCTTTCATTCATTACAAGACCATTAGAGAGAAATTTTTCCTTTATATAATTCAGTTCAAACAGTAAAAAAATATTTTCCTAAAATTTATAATTTCAATGAGAAGGTTTTGATCTTACAACAAAATCTTTTAATCTTGCTATTACTTTTTTTAATATCTTTGACGTTTAATTTGAATGATTTATAAGTTTCTATACAATATGGGATAAGAAATATCAAACGTTGGGTTTTAAAAAAAATGTATCGAGATGTAAAATGGAGATTAAATTGAAATCGATCCCATTAATTTTCAAATATTGAGTTCAAGTCAAGCTCCACTACTAACTGTTCAATGACTTAGCCGTGTAACTTCTCAAATACTTATTTTATCAATAGACAAATATAATTCAAGGATTAATCTTCTGAACTAAATATGTTACCCACTGTCTTTCAGCCAGTTCCCACTTCTTTTTGTTCTATTCGTCTCTACAACGAACTGAGCCCTTTCTTTTTGTTTTTGAAAGCTTCGTGCCAAATTTTACAAGGTTAAACAAATGATTTTGGCTTTGGATAGTTGAATGAAAGCTGAGGGCTAATGATAATTCTCCTCCTAATTGTCGATTTTGCTGTTTAGCTCTTAAATAATTTATTTATCTTAGCATAGGACTCTCTGTTGAATTCAATTATGTACCAAGCTGAAAGTAATTCGTACTTTCCATTTTAGTTAATGCCCCAAACTTATTCACTTGACAATGCACATTAACGATCTCAGCTTTTCTTTCAACATTTAAAAGCAATTTAAAAAAATAAAATAAATAAATTAGAAAAGATAGAAATTGTAGATTTAAATTTAATTAAATTGTGCTATTTAATTAATATTTACGGTCCAGGTAAAAAAATAAATGTTGAATTCCTTCGTTAGACTCCTAAAATATTTATTTTGCCAATAAACGCTCCAGTGTCGAGTTTTGTGGATCACAAATATAAATTACGCTCACTTTTTTTCTGAATTTGTTCAATAAAAAACTCCTTTCTTTTAAAATTGGAATTCGACTTTTTCAAATTTCACAGAGAAAACAACTAATTACGGTATCTACCACTTTTACATGTCCCTTTACTGTCGTAGTCATGATTTTTTCATTAAAATTGTATATGATATTATATAAATTTTTGTAGAAGAATTTTAATTATTAGTAACGTTCCCTGGTTCGGCACAAACGGCATTTATGGGTCTCTATAAAGTGACAGCTTTCATCTCACCTCTCGCTGGTGATGGGGAATTAATTCCCACTCCAGGATGGCAAGGAGGCATGAAGGGGGGATTTTGTGACAAGGCAGGATTAGGACCTACAGATTGCAGAGGTTACCACGTCTGGCTGGTGATCAGAGAGGGGTTTAATCAGGGTTCTAGTCCTTCCATGGCCTTAACTTTGTGTGTGTGTGTGGCTAGTGATCAGAGAGGGGTTTAATCAGAGTTCTAGTCCTTCCATAGCCTTAACTTTGTGTGTGTGTGTCTGGCTGGTGAACAGAAATGGGTTTAATCAGGGTTCTAGTCCTTACATGGCCTTAACTTTGTGTGTGTGTGTCTGGCTGGTGATCAGAGAGGGGTTTAATCAGGGTTCTAGTCCTTTCATGGCCTTAACTTTGTGTGTGTGTGAGTGTGTATGTCTGGCTGGTGATCAGAAATGGGTTTAATCAGGGTTTTATTCTTTTCATGGCCATAACTTTTTATTTGTGTGTTGTTTCATTTGCAATTATTCTCAGGGGTTTGGTTTGAAAGGACTGGATTCTTTGGATGTTGGAAGGCTTGGCGGCACCCCAGATTTCAAATTGGTCGTAATAAGGTTTTGTAGAGCGGGAGTTTCTTTTCTATCGTAAGATTGNGGTTAAGAGTCTGGAACGGAGGCTCCTACTCTACAGGCAGAGAGATAAGGGAGGCTATGAGAACTTAGCGTGGCGAGGTGGGGGCCGGACAGGTCTTCCCCTGTCGACCCCAGTGCTAAGGATAACGGCTACAAAAATAGTTCGCTTTACTCACTGTTCAGATGTGATCCTCGCGACGATTCGAGCTGAAACTGCACTCACATGTCACTGACACTTCACTACAAATGTATGTAGAGTTTGAGATCTCAGTTCTTCCCACAACTCGTATATTATAGTTGGAAAGACGGAGCGCTATATACAGGTGTATACTGATCACTGGCTACACCGCTACTATAAATAAATTAAAAATAAATAACGACGAACCCTTCCAATTAAACTTTTCTTGTTTGCAAAAGTTACTATGTTTCACCTTATGATTTAAACTCCAACTCTCATACAAAACCAACTTCCATTTCATAATATTTTCCCACTAGCTTTGAATCAATTTCCTTGAATCAATTGCCTGCCACTTTTATGTAGGGAGGACTGTCGGGAATTTGGTCATGGTAGTTGAACAATTAAAAAGTAATTTTTAACCAAAATAGTCTTTATTTCAGTCAACGTTTCTGACTTAATTTCGGACCTGAATCGGGGATGAACATGAAAGAAAAACATACAAAATAATATAGAAACATGTCTATCAAATCAAGAAAAATGATTGAAAATATAAAACTGTGTGTAATCAGCTATATAAAATGGATGCTGAACATATTGGAAAAAAAAATTATTAATAATATTCCTAAGTGTACATACCAAGTAGGGTGATGGCGAGAGAGAGACTCGTGCTCAACTGAGTCTACATCGCGACTGATCTTTTATAAAAAAAATTTTATTTGACTGTTGTGGAAAGAAACGGGAAATGGACGTAGGAGTGGGGAAAGGATGAGACGGTTTGAATGACTTAAGGTTCAGGACATATCGCTGTAGGAAAGTGGGTGGGGAAAAAAGCTATGGGGTGGTCTTATTTTGATTTTTGTTTTTAGATGTGAAAAATATTTCTGTATGTGTAAGAAATATAGTCTTTGTCTGTCTTGTCATTAATGGGGTTATGTTCTAAATTCATGTGAATAGAGTCGGCTAAAAGTCGTTTCTCAAGGTTTGTTAGTCTTGGTTCAGTCGCAAGAAGTGTCAATTTATCAAAGTCGAAAGTGTGTTTGTCAGTAGTAGAGTGTTTTGAAATGGCTGTGGTGGTTTTATTATTTTTAATGTCATGTTGATGGTTACTGACTCGTCATTTTATGGGGTTCTTTGTTTGTCCAATATATGCAGCCGTACAATTTTGAGTGGCGCAGGGGATTTTGTAAATGAGCTTATTGCCTCAGCCATATAAGAGCAAATTTAAATTTATTGATAAGCATAGTTATTCGCAAACATATGAAAGAGCTTTTCAAATTACCGAATCAATATTATTTACATAAGTATTTAGGGAATATGGACTTGAGCTTATATAATAGTCCAGAATGCCATACTCGGTCTAATGCTTGAGTGACGTCCAAGAATGCACCAGGACAGAATTCTTTTAAGAAACGGTAAATATTACAAGATGTTCATAAACACACTGCAATTAATAATGATTTATTTTAAAAATAGTATTAGATTACATCTATCACATTGTGATTAAATTTTATCTAGTGTGAAGTGTCAGAATTCATTTTTTTAACTATTTTCAAAATAACATGAATTTAATTTATTTTATTTTTAAAAACGCAACTGATTTTTTTTTTTTTTTTTTTTTTTATGTTTTACTCTTACTCCTTAGAGCGAGAATTTCTAAGGAGCTCGGGTATTGTTCTGTCTTGTACAGACGAGGATGTGAGGGATGGCTGCTGGGATAGTCGGTAGAATTGAATTTTTGAGAAGATTTCTTTATGCCCTTCTCGTGGGCCCTTCAAGCTCAATAGCAGACGCTAAAATTTCAATAAGGGCTTCACTCACCCCAGGTCTCACCTCTGNTTTAGATGTGATCCTCGCGACGATTCGAGCTGAAACTGCACTCACATGTCACTGACACTTCACTACAAATGTATGTAGAGTTTGAGATCTCAGTTCTTCCCACAACAAATGTATATTATAGTTGGAAAGACGGAGCGCTATAAACAGGTGTGTACTGATCACTGGCTATTTATTTATAAAATTAAAATTTAATGGTAAATAACTAAAGTCATTTAAAACAGCTTGACAAGGTCAGCTCCTCCGAGCCTAAGACGATATATTCGTCGGCCTCGGAGGTTAGACTCTCGACACTAGTGCGGGTAATTTAATAACTTATCAGACTTGTCCCGGTAGCATAATTGGTAAATGCACCGGCCCGGATAGCAGGAGATCTAGGTTCGAGTCCTGGCTAGGACAGTTAGATTTTTTATTTTGTTCCCTTGCACTAAAAATTCTTGAAACTTACCTTTTCTCTTCCCTTCAAAAAAAGAATGAAATTCCTTACTGGTGCCTGGACTGGTATATGTCCCAGTGCAACACTGCTTCTGCTCGAAGAATGACGGTAAAAATAAAAATATAAACAATATTCCGAACGTTAAGAGCTGTGTAGTTTTTGGGCAAAATTTATGGGAAAAAAAATGGTTGATTCCTACAGAAACAAACAGATAACACTGTATATACTATCAGTAAATAGAATAATTTAACAAAAATTTCTCTTCGATTTTCTTCACCCCCAAATTCCATTCCGTAACTACAAAATCTACTGTGAAGGCAGTGGAATAGAACCGAATTTTCTTTTTATTCAATAAACAATACAAATTTATATTCTTAACATATTACCATGAGAATCAAATCCGAATAAGATTTATTTAAGATGGAACTATAAACAGAAAAACGCTTCAAATTATTCCAAACTGTTTTCATTCTAATATATTTAATAATATATTTTAATATGCACAAGTCGTTAATATTGTTCAGTATTATCTAGAAATATCTAAATTATTGGAAAGGTGTTAATTTTAAAAGCATCTATGTAAGGTGCGAATTTGGAAATGCCAAGAAAACAGTTATTACAAAAGGTGTCAATTTCAATACTAAAACCAAGGAGGAAAATTTTAATTCAATAGCTATAACCACCTCGAAGTTATCGCAGTTTTCAAATTTTACATATTCTGAATAATTGTACCGTGTCCTTAAACAGTTATCAGCCAAATATAGATTTAAATTTCAAATTTTATATCATCAGTACATTTTGACTCATAATCATAAAATTGTATTGATTAAGTGTGAATCAATTAAAATAGCTTACACATTACTGCTTCAAGTGTGAATAGAATTTTGAGTAAATCATGTATTTATGCGATAATCGTTGGATATGCGACAAAATAAATGTGACAAATGCTTTTGACAGTATGGCACATGCAGAGCGAAAGATTTAAATGTTAGAGTAATTCTAAATTACCCCTTAATTTCATCATCTTATAGATGAAGCTCATATGAATAAAATAAAATTTTAGAATGAATAAAAACATTTTTGTAAGTTTTATAAAGGAATAGAACATAAATTCCAAATTGCATCTATTTTACGTACAGCCTTTACTGGTATGAACGGCTTGCAGTATAATGCGTACGGTGAACAGATACATTTTTGTATCAATACCATAAAACATTAAATAAAGAGGAAGTGATTGATTTGCGGGTCAATTTCATTATAATTTTTTTTTTAAATAGAACAAAGTCTATTATGAGGTTATTTTCTGATTTGTCAATATTTCATTTTAAGATAAGCCTGAGAAGAGGTTTACTTCTGTGAAAGACCAGCTTTCTGTGTCCAAGATAATAGTTAAGTAAGTTAATAATTTTTAAGATTTTCAAAATATGATTATGCTTTATGTAAAAATTAATTATCAAACATGACGCTACCTCTATATAATAATAAACTTAAAAAAAAGAAAAATATACCTTATTAGATATTTTTCCTCAGAGCTGTTAATTAAAGAATAACTCGTAGGATAACTCATCAAATTTCACCAACTTTCAAAGCAATTTAATACATTTCAAATAATAAACCTTCATAGTCGACCATTTTCTTCGATGAAATGTTGTGAAACAGATCTCTTTACTGGCAAATTTCTCAAGAACCTTCCTCACAAAGTTTCTTGCCATATTCTAGTTCCACCAGCAATTTCTCTGTATTACGGATACTCATTGTCCAGAACTTGAATAAGCCACCATCTCTCAGTGTCTCTTGGAACATAAAAATAATCTCTAAAATATAATGCCTTCACATAAACGCGTCCTAACTTATTGTATTGTTACGTTTGAATTCCAACACATTTTGTCCGAAGACAACCAATTCGGTATACTTTCCCTTAATAACACCCCTCTCCAAACGTTTCGCCATGTGGTCATTCATAAGAGCGAAAGCCACGTCGATACGTGAGCCACTCTCACTGTTTACACTTAAAGGACTCATTCACAAATAAGAACGTATCCCTTCCATCATCTACTATCTTTTTGACAGACCGGTCCTTTCATATCATTTTGGGCGATTTCCCTTTTTGTCCCTTCATTCGAGAATAGGAGTCCCTCAAGGCAACATCACAGCACCTCTTCTTTTTTCTTTTTTAATTTTTAACTTTTACCTCCAAGAAACCTGATCTATACTGAAATAATTTTTCAAAGATAGTAGCATAAAAGAACACAAGAAGCTGATATTACATGTGTGTAAAGTAAAACAAACGTGTATAATTAGTATGAATTTGTAGGGCTTTGAACAAACTTGATAAAAGCCCAACAAATTCTTTACTAATAATATCTATGAATAAAAACTCTTCATTTAAACATATATAATGTAAAACATTCGTTTAAATTCAAACTATTCTGAGAAATTAAGTATCAGTCATGCTTAAGATTATTTAAAGCGAGTATTAAGATTCTGGTGGCAAATTTGAATTACTGTCAAATCCCTTAAGATTTCAAAATCAATTAAAAGCCAAGGATAGAATACCAATGAGTTCTCGAGTGAACCCCCTACGTCAGAAATATTAAATTCTCGGATGAATTTCGAGGGTCATAAGAATCCTTTGAATCTGTAAGCCTCGAAATATTTAACGCTTGAAATTATACTAAAGATACTAAAGGGGTTAAATAAAGAAAAAAAATCAAACTTTTCTATTTTTAATGTGTTAATTTAATTTTCGGGAGATAAATATTCTGAAAGTTTAAAATAGCTGCATATAAAACTTTATTAAAATTTAAGTATAGTTTGAAATATTGCAGAAATATGTTTTTAAAGTAAATTTTAAAAAATATAGCAAATAAACTACTCTATGAAAATATATATACGAATGTTCACCCAAGTTAAATTATCTCTTACTAACGCTTCAATATCAAATCAAATCTCACTCGCTCTTTCTATAAAAACCTGTTTCACTAAGCATATTTTAAAGATGACATTTGATTTTAAAGTAGGAAATAGGCGATGAGTGTATTTGTTGATATCACTAACGCTGGAGCTGGAATATATTGTAGGGTAGCTCCTTATCTTCCTCGTTACATTCTTAATCTTCTAGTTGTTTATGTTTATTGGGGATTTACGGCGCTCAACTTCTGAGGTTATCAGCGCCCTCCATATTTTATGAATAAAATAAAGTTTAAATTGATCTAACGACACAGACCCCATCCCGACGGACAGAGACAGACAGACCCACCCCGCGGCGCCTCGCGGCCCATCATCTTAATAGAATATAAGGTCCATCATAGCTTTAGGTGACAGCCATGTGAAGGAGGATGTGCTCGGTGGGACCAAGCCGACCACATCCCCAGGGCGCCTCATGAGTGCCAGCAAGACGTCGCGGAGACTTAATCATTTTTCTCATCTTCCTTCATAAAATTTTTAGGCAAATATATCACATTACAGAGATGTTATAAAATTTAAAGAGTAATCTAATTAAGAGAAACAATTTAGCGCTACTCTTTAAAGAAATACGCTTAGTTTACGCCTTTCATGCTTGATGGACTATATTTATTTTTATAAGTCTTTTTTTTTTTTTTTTTTACAATATTTCTAGTTGAATGACAGTCTACAATGGAATATACTTTGTCATGTTGAAAAAAATTATTATTTCTATTTTTTTTCTCTATTTTTCCTATAATCAGCGGTTTTTATACCAATTTTTTATTTTTACACCCTCTCTCTCTCTCTCTCTCTCTCTCTCTCTCTAACTCTCTCTAACTCTCTCTCTCTCTCTCTCTCTCTCTCTCTCTCTCTCTCTCTCTCCCCCCAACACACACATAAACACACATTAGCTCTTTCTAACCTTCGCAATTTCTTGCCAACCTCTCATTTCCGGACCTTATTCACTTGCTCTACATTTTTAAATTATCCTTAAAACTATTATATCTCTCTGTGCATTCTGAAAATAATATAACTTGACAGAAGTAATACTGAACCTATCTGCCTGTACATATATTATCAGGCAGACGATAAAAATGCATTTATTTTCTGCCTGATAATAGATAATATTCGTAATGTTTTATCAATTATCATTAACTGCAGTTTAATAACAATTGATTGTTGAAAAGCGGTCACTCCAAATTTATAATGGTCTAGTTTGTAGCCAAAAGAGTAGGCGAAGAAGTCCTCTCACTAGAATTGTGTGACCTGAATAGATTCCCAGCGCCCATTATAAAGTTTATTATTTTTCTACTGATGTTTTACATGTCAGACAAAACAAAAAATGCATTTTATTTTTTTATAGCTTAAGAAAAAACTAAGATCTTGAAACGCACCTCGTATATAGTGCGTTCATCAATCTTTAGTATGAAAATAAAAAAAATCAAAGATCCTATAATATATAACCCAAAAAAGTTATGTTATTTCAGTGTAAAATAGACATCTTGTTATAAAATGATATCAAATAAAAATAAGGGCCTAAATAAATACTGCTCAAGATATGATAGTAGCGCTCTCCAGAATCAGGAAGGGAAGGTCACCTGAGAGATGTGCTCACCTTTCTCAGGAGCAATAACGACTCACCTGGGGCGCAGGGATAGCTCAGGGGATCCGTACGGGTCTCGCAATCCTGACGCCGCGGGTTCAAATCCCGCCCAAGTCAATCTTTTATTTATAATATAGAAGGTTGTCCTGAGCCATGGGTGTTTAAAATAGGGTGGCAACCTGTAGATAGCCCCTCCCTCCAATGACCCTAAGTGGTTGCAAGGGAGGCTAACACAGGAAAAAAAAAAAAAACGACTCACCTGTTGCAAGGTTCGAGTCCCCGGCAAAAAGTACTGGGTTGTGAGATATAGCTTCCGGATAGCCCATTGAAGGTAATCCTCGCGGGTAAACATTCCTCATCCTCCTCGCATAGAGTAGAGTCTCAGCTGTGCTCTTTGGAATTACTTCTCTCCAGTTGTAGTCTTCTTCAGAATGCGCAGGGGGAACTAACAGGGAAGAGGAAATGACAGGAATGCAGTCAGCTGGTGAATGAGGTCACTTAAGCCAGAGATTAAGGAGAGGGGTGGCTTAGAAAAAGCTAATCATATATATATGATGTGAAACCTTCCAATGACCCTCAGTGGTTGCCATGCCTTTAAATAAGGAAAAAAAAAAACCTTCCAAGTCCCGAATTCACGCAAGAGATTATTATGCGAGCAGTCGGGGAATGTGCCAATCACAACCGGGACAAGCGGAAGGAAGAAGTTAGGAGAGCTGTCATCAACGCGTGGAACA
Source organism: Oncopeltus fasciatus (assembly GCA_000696205.2). Taxonomy (NCBI): domain Eukaryota; kingdom Metazoa; phylum Arthropoda; class Insecta; order Hemiptera; family Lygaeidae; genus Oncopeltus; species Oncopeltus fasciatus. The sequence continues at coordinate 57,031 of KZ807884.1, read as the reverse complement.
GAATATGGACAACGTCCATTAAAGGAAGTGTCTTCCCAACAATACAAAAGAGGCTGGAAGCCAAATGGATATCACCCGAGCATTGGATGGCCAAAATGCTTTCCGGACGTGGGTGCCATTATTTCAAAAGAATCGTCTCACCCATGCGCGAATGTGGCGAGGTCCAAGAGGATGATCACCAAGTAACATTGGATATGCAACAGAAATGCAGTACAAAGAGTCAAGCACATCAGGAAAACAGGCGAGTTCCAACCAACCTTAGACTCCTTCGTCAATGATGAAAGTAATGATGAAGCATTCAAAGATTTAGTAGCGACTTGGAGGAAAATCTGAAAACTTTAAAATTTTGGTACTAGAATAAGATACCCACAGAGCCCTGAAAGAAATAATTTGACTCGCTCAAGGGGGCAAGGAGTTGAATCCGGCTCCCCCAGGTCGAATATAACATAGAAACATATTCAAACATATTTCTCTCAAAATATGGCAATGGCCTAACAAGTGCTAGCCCCTTAAAAAAAAAAAAGGTTGAAAGAGGGAATTTTAAATGTATATTGTTATATAATTTTGTTCTAACACGTATAATTAAAAAGAGATTAATGATTTTTCAATTTGCAGTACTTCTAGACCTCATTTATTGACATCAAATTTCAGCCAAAATTAATTTATAGATAAATAGGGGCCGCTCAAATCTCAAATTTAAAACAAGAAAATATAAAATATGATATTTTAAAATAAAAATGTCATTTTGTTAAAATTTTACCCCAAAATACAACAAAGATATTGAAAAATTTTTGATTTAGCCTTATCTGATTACAGCCGATAAAGAACTTAACGGTATTGAAAATCTTAAAAAAGCTTAAATCAGTTTCAATAAATATCATCATGAATAAATAAGATATACATTTTTACTAAATGGTGATTTTTTATTTCAATTTGACCTTCTTTTAACACTTCTATCTCTTATTTAAATAATGACAATGATCAAAATACACTATAACAACAGTCCGTTCGATTGAAGTTCAAACACAAAATTATTTAGCTAAAGTTTTATTTTCCTTTATACGGTAAAATAACAAATTTAGAAAACTAAATTAAATTCTGCAACTTTTATGTTCTTTATTTCATTCTTTTTCACATGTCTGACCTACCAACTTTAGTCGGTTTCGACCGCATTAAGTCCCCCTTCCCAGTACCTTTCGAAGATTTCAGTCATAATTATGTATCATCCAGTGTTCTAAATTTAAATGTTTCCGACGGTTCATGTATTTGTACGCGTGCTGTATTTTTATTTTTGTGTGGTATTCAATTTTTAAGGGCCATTTACCATAATAAATTAGTCGCGCTGTATTTTTATTAGATGGCTTTACTGTGAAAATGCTTGAAACCATATTATTTTAATCCAAATGTATATGTTAAGTTATTATCTATGTAGTTAAGAAACATTAGTTATTAACAAACTATGGTTTACATTTTTGTAAGTCCCACTAATGCCATGTGTAAGCTTGGTAGATAATTTATAATAATTTGTTATATCACATTTAAATAGACTAGCCAAATATTTTGATTGTGAGAGTGTTTTCCTCGCATCTGAAATTTATTTTGGAGTATTATACATAAATAACGACGTCAATCACAAAGATTTGATTGAATGATTATTTAAAATGGACGAATCTCACTACCTACATTCAAAATGAACATTAATTGGATTTTTTTTTTTTCATTCTATGATATTAAAACATTGGAACTTGAGTTTTGATATGTATGGAAGAAGAAGAAATGGAAAATTATTCAATATTTTCCTTGTATTTTGGGGATACAAAAAAAATTTACGGAACATGATTGGTTAAAAAATTAATTAATCAAAATTTTTGTACAATGGCATTTTTATTTATTTTAAATCGTGATTTTAATATTTTTTTAATGTGAATTTGAGATTTTGGTGGCCCCTCTTATATTTTAATTAATTTCTGTCTGAAATTGGATGTCAAAAAATCAAATCCAGAAAAAGATCTTATTGAAAAATGATTGACTTCTTTTTAATCTTACGTGTTATAAAATTATAATAATAAAAAAAAATCAATATAAAATCCTACATTTCATCATATTTTTTTTACTTTAAGATAATATTATTCATTTACTCTTATTATGTTAATTTTTCATGAAATGAGGGATATCTGTTCAGTTACGTATCTCTTTTTTGACAGTCATGTACGTGAAGAAAATTATCTATTTAAAATTGGTAATTCTTGGCTATAAAAAAATTGTCCAGTATGAATTCATTTAATTTTCTAATACCGATAGTTGTAAGGAATTAAATGAAAATAAATATTTTGATTTGACAGAGTAGCCTTTTTTTACATAATAAATGTTATTAAATATTCCGACTTAGTTCCTTATATATTCTTATCGCTTATAACTTGGTTCCTTGATGGATTTAAAAAAAAAAAAACATTACAACATATTTTAACGATCTTATATTTGAAATATATATATAATTGGTCGAGGTTGAGGGGAGTTTTGAGGTTGACCAGCATTTATAAATTTAATTTCTTCTTATTTGATTACGTTGCAGAAAAACAAAAAATACAAAACTGTTAAAAAATGGCATTTTATTACAATTATATCACGTTTCATTAAAAAAAAAAAAAAATCATTTCATTTAGAATGTTAACGCTCCATATTATGTGTCCAACTCTACCCTTCATCATGGCTTTAATATTCCCTTTGTCAAAGACCTAATCTCCACCCGCTTCAAGCTCCACCCCTCTTCCATAGTAAACTCAAATTTCATTCCAATCCATATGCCAAAATATATTTTTTAAATGTGTGTTTTTTGTATCTACCTTGACCGAACCCCAATTAAAATCATCTAATAGTTGATATATATTTAATTAATTTTACAGAAATGCGATAAAACTAGTTAATTGATATGAAATTATATTTAAACTGTAAGCACAATTAATTTGTATTATATTTCTTTGTCTTAGTAATAAAAAAGATTTGTTATAGTTGTTACCATAGTTAAAACTATTTTCTTACTTGAAGGAAATGGGTATCAACATCTAAGAAAATTACCTACTAATTACCTACACTAAAGTTATAGGGTATTTTTCTTTATCGTGTCAAATTCAAAGTTCATGATTTCTCACAATAATTGTATGCATATATAGATTTATTTGAAGCAATTACTTGTGTAGGGCGCGCCAGAAAGACATCCATTACAATCTGTCAAAATAACAACCCCTAATTTCCCTGTCAAATTAACAGTTATTACTTGTTCTTAAGAGCTGTGAAAATTACTCATTTAAATCTGATATATTTTTTCTCCGTTATATATTGTATTTATATGTAGATATATTTAATTATGCATTTATTTTTCAGTATTTCTACTTTTTTTCTAGTTAGTTGACTGTCGAACTTTATGAGGAAGGATTATATATATATAATATATTCTTTATTATCTGCCATTTGAAAATATATTACGAATCAAAAAAATTGTTAATTTAAATTTTACGCCTATAATTTATATCCTAACTCTAATAATAAAGACGATAGTTCAATTAAGTCTTCTTCTAGGCACCCCCCCCCCCCTCTGGTGGTAAATTTCTCCAATTGCCTTTATTTATATCCGGGTTTTTTTGTTTTTGTTTTTTATTTTAAATTTACTATCTATTGTAACCCTGCGAACTTTTTAAATAAGTGTTACACCTATTACAGCAATCTGTTAGAATATACTAAGTTATATAACCATATAATTGATTTTAATGAGTTTTAAAATTCCAAAGAAATATGGGCCGAACTAAGGATTTTCAAATAACTGGCTTTTTATAATTTTTTTTTTCGAGTGTCAGTGTTTTCAGTTATTCTTAATAAAATTTGGTCGTAGCTTTTAAATTCATAACAAAAGACTAAATCTGTTACTGAACATAAACGGACTAACTTCAGTGAAGAAAAACCTGACATGTAAGATAACCTAAAAACAATTTCTAGTAGGCACAGCATTTAGTTTAGAAAAGAAAACTAAATAAATACTATTCTTGATAGGAGTTCGACAGCAGCCATTGTAGAGAGAGGACGTGTTTTGTTAGCTCTCTGCAATTGTTTCTTTTGAAGTGATTAAAAGTGTTCAGCTGTTACCAAACTGGTCACAGTTAAAGATGTAGCCAGCCTGAAGACGTTGACAAAGTTTCCAGGAATTTCACCGAGGAACAAGCCCACAACAAGTGAGTTAAATACTCATTTCTATTTATTAGCGAGGGGCATACAGGCAGACGTGCTAGGTCAGGCGCGTCCCCTCCAGCTCCCAGCCAGCCGGCTGTTATCGGCCGGCTTACACTATCGGCTAAGCAGATTAAGTAATCTCTGCTTGGTCC
>KZ807883.1:294784-310074 GCA_000696205.2 Oncopeltus fasciatus | reverse complement strand
TCCTCTGATCTTTAATGACACATATATATATTAAATCTGTTCAGTTTCATTCCTCTAAGGAGATGAAACTTATTTATTTAGTCTAAAGTAAATATTATACTGGCTGAAGCCAAAAAGCTTCTTCTCATTTTTCTTCCTTGAAATTTCAGATTATCCCCCACTTATATAACGAACTCAGCCTGATATCTTACATTTAAAAGCGATGTGCCAAATTCCATTTAGAAAGAAAAGACTTATTCCAGCTTCAAAGGCGTAAAATAAAAATTGACTGTGAAAGCAAACCTCAACTCCAATCCTGTTGTGTAACTCCAATAATTATTAATAAATAATGAAAGCTATGTTGAATTCTACTACTCTAAATTAAATATTTATCGAAAAGACAAATTTTGCCGTACGTGGAACCCCCCACTCCTTATTGGTTCAATTTCGCTCAATAACAATCACAACCTCTCATTCTGCATTTAGAATATGCATGACGGATTTCACAAAGAAAACTTAAAACTGTGACCAGTACAAACGAACACACTTATATGTGAACAATTTAATGAGAGGGAACAGAATAAAAAAAATCTATCTGTCCTCGCCAGGAATCGAACCTGGACCTCCTGCTATCCTGGCCGGTTTGCTAAATCCATTACACCACAAGGACTAGCTAGTTATCTCATTCAATTCCCTCTACATTAGCGAGAGCCTAACTTACGAGAACTTCGTCTTAAACTCGAAGTAGCTGACATTGCTAATAAAAAATTTTCAATGTTATTTTCGTTTTTATCACCCCAAAATTTGTAGAAATAGACTAANCTAAGATGATTTTAGTTGGGGTTCGGTCAAGGTAGATCCAAAAAACACAAATTTAAAAAATGTATTTTTTTAATAAAGGATTATCTGCCAACGTTTCGGCTTACATTGTAAGCCATCTTCAGAGCCTCCTACCATGAAGATGAGAGAGGACGTCCTGTCCCAAGTTCACATTTCTATGTATTAATTCATGTGTTAAGAAATGAGGAATACGCCGGTCAGGGAGACACGAAAAAGAGTAGATCGACTTGAAAACCAACCTAAATAAATTCTCTAGAAGTGTGCGTTCTTTATTATGTGAGAAAATTCTTCTTCGGTGATGAATAATTACCAACCATTATTTCTAATTTATGTTAGATGAATCAAAAGTGCCTTTTGATCTTCTTCTTGAATAACTATTTATCATCTTCTTAACTACTCCTAATGCCTGTCATTCAAGACCAATACATCTGATTTGCTCAATCCGACTTGGATAGTATTTGCGTAGTTTGCCGGATGCGCGATTGTTCTATAGGGTTATTTATAGAACTTTCCAACAAATTTTTTTTTTCTCCAGAACCTAACTTACTTCCAGCCCCTGAGAAAGGCATTTTAACTGTGGAAGAGAGAGTCTGTTTTAATTCAGCTATAAGTGTAATTGGACAATATGTAAGCTGTAAGTGATTTTATTTACAGTCTTTTACTAATTTTTATAGTTCATAATGACAATTGTAGTTATCGTCTAATTAGTTTATATTTAATTCATTTATGACTATTTAATTTTTATTTAGCCTCTCTTTTAACCACTTACGCTAATGAAGGGAGGAGCTATCTACAGGTTGCCATCCTATTCTAAACATCCAAGGCTCTGGGTTACCATTCATTTCTCAATAAATGATTGCCCGTTGAGGAATTTGCGCTGTAGTGCCAGGATTGAGACACCTAAACAGATCCCCTCATTGAAGCCAGTGCCCATTTATATCTATTAATAATTAAGCAGAAACTGTGTAATAATTTTTTATTCAGCCCTCAGTAACGATTGGCTTAAATATTAATTTAAAGGAGTACAAATATCTTTAATGGCCTCTTAACTATTACTGCCTCTCCTGTAAATATTTTTTCTTCAATAGTGTACATTTTTTAAAGAAGAGAACGGAAAAAAAATCTGTCACACAAGAGCTGCGTAAATTACGCAAATTCTTTAGAATCTGACTATTTTAACTCACTGTGTCCTACGATACTCCACATTTATAGAATATATATATATATATATATATATATATATATTTCTCATTATTTCGGCTTAACATTACTATATGGGTTATTAGTATTATCTCAAGAATGAGAAGTCCCCTTTTCTTGATAGCCCTGAAGACGGCTTACAATGTAAGCCGAAACGTTGGCCGATAATTTAAAAAATACACATTTTAAAAAATTTGAATTTTTTTTAAAGATTATCTGCCAACTTTCGGCTTACATCTTCAGGGCTCCTCCAGTCATGGAAATGTGAACTTAGGGACAGGACTTCCTCTCTCCTCTTCATGATAGGCAGCCTTGAAGATAGTTTACAATGTAAGCCGAAACGTTGGCAGATAATCATTTTAAAAAATACACTTTTTTTAAAAATTTTTTTTTCTTTGGATCTACCTTGACCGAACCCCAACTAAAATTCTTAAATATTATTTTCCTCCATGAATTCGTAGATATTGGCAATTATTCAATAGCTCCTGGATATTTATATCATCTGATTTCAGCCGAAAATAATTTTTTCAAACACTTAACAATTAAAAATTAAGCATGAAAATTGAATTGTTTCTCTATTAAGGAATGAGAGGGACCTCAAAAACAGGCGAACCCACACATTCTTAAATTTCTCCCTTAAAAGCGTTTTTTGGAAAAATTTTATAGGCTACATCGTTGGAAAATTCAATTTTACTCCTTTTATCTTTTTTTTACAATGATAAAGATATTAGTCTCCCAAAACCTAACCCCTCCTCATCTTTGACAGGGTTCAGCCGTCAGTTGTTTCATCCAAAAGTTTGTGGACAGTAGCTTTTAGTTATACTGGATTTAGTTATTTTAAAAATTGAGTACACTAGAGGTTGTTCAAGGAATAAAGTACAGTTTGTCCATAAAGTAAATGCTCTGGGAGGTAATCCGGAAAGGGAACCAAACCACAAAATACGTGTCAAAAACATTTTGACGAAGAGTCAAATACCTGACGAAGAATAATTTAAAATGGGTGATCACGGTTTCCAACTTGATTGGGGTATCTTCAATTTGAATTACAAATACCGTTTCCCAGATAATATTATTTCCTGATAATTATCTTATTAAAATCATTTAAATTTTACTTATTACGATAATTATTGTAGAGAAAGTACTTAAAGTCATCTATAGCCTTTTCTATAGTCAGAAGTGCACTTCTTTAATTCTGCGACGGATTAAAGAAATTTTCTAGAAGCCAACAAACGTTTCTCAAAAGTTTTTTTTGGGATTTATCGATTTACAACTGTTTAGAATATTTGATGAATGCAATTAGGGTTAATCACCACAAGAAGTTGGGAAGCCTTTTTAAGTTTAAAAAAAAAAAAAAGAACTGTATATTGTTGAAATGAAAACAATGATAAAAATAACTGCATTTAAGAGAGTACGACCCACATGGAAAAATATTCTATTTAAACCATTTTCTCTGTCACTTCCACCACTTCCTTATAAAACTACCACATCCGACAAAATCTACCCATTAGGAAAAGCCCCAGGTTGGGGAAGAAATACTTCATAATGTGTTCCGAAAAGCTATTGTTTTCCTCCTAACAAGTTACAGTTTAGAACTATGGGCGACACTTTTTCCTATTCAGAGAATGTATTCACATTTTGTTATGACAGATTAACCAAACAAACGTGAATATAACCCTTCATCTTTCAGTTTTCTATCCATTCTTTCTACTAGAAATATTATTATACACATTAGAAATCATTAGGACAAACAGCATCATACAGAAGTATCAATCGGATTAGCTCGACTATACACCAGCTCCACAGAGTAACCGATCATAGTGCCGTGATACTGTATGTATCTCAGGTGATTGACAAGAACCTCAATGAATCTTTCCTGGATGACAGTTACTTCTCCATCAAGTTAACTTGTCCGCGTCTTCAATGCTTGCAGCTCTAGCCGGCGTGCCTCAGGGCTCAAAATTGGGTTCCCGACTCAGTCAGAACACTTCTAGACTAATTTTCAGACAATAAAGAAATATTAGTGGCACATCAAAACCATATTCACCTATCATAAGAAGCCTACGATCGAATCATGAATGATGTAAGTCCTGGAAAATATGCATAAATCACGTGTGATCTCAGCACATAACATTCACACTGAGACAAAAAACATGTCCACCAGTTCACATTAACAGTAGCCAAATTCTACAGACATACGCAGTCAAGTATTTAGGCAAGACAATTGACAAGACTGACTTGATGTTCACATACACGTAAAACAAAAAGACTATTACACGTAAGGTCGAATTACTTAACTCTCTCCACTATCGCAAAACCAACCTACACATGGCATAGAAAACAATTATATAGATATTTAAAAAAATCAATTTGGATGTGCGAAATACAGATTTACTGAGCAGCCAAGCAATCAAATTTCAAAGATATAAAGAACCAACAATTTAAAATGTGAAAACTATTCTCAGAGGCCTCTCAGTACGTTTTAAACCTATTACTGTTCACGGACTTAAATTTATCTGCAATACATGAATACACAAAACTCATGTACTGCCGCTTTCACAGTAAGCTTCAAGAACATAACAACAACCTGATACATAACATGTACACCCCTTCCCACCCTGATAACCCCACCCAGAAGACTGATGAGACCTAAGAAATGACTGTTAATGGTTCGGAAGCCCCGCTGGGTGAACATCCCTTTCACTCCTAACATTTGCCTCTTACTTAGAAATGTACTAAGTAATTTATCACTTACATCTACTGATGGTGCCTAATGGAGCCGGCTTCTTAAAATGTAAAATAAAATAACAATAATTTCAGATGGACATAATGCAATACAATGAAATTTGGAACATTATGGAATCTGAATGATAGTTAGTCAATATATAAACGGTGGAAGAAGGCAACAGGAAAATATTGTTAATGGCTATAATATTGTAAGCGCTGTTTCAATGTTAACAATCTCCAAACTCCAATCTCCAACTTTTTTAGCGATACTAGTTTACAAATATCAAGAGCAATTTTATGCATGGATTTCATGTTAATGTTTCGTTTATAGTGATATATATATGCCTATTAATATATTTGTGATTAGAAACTGCAGAAAATGCACTTACTGATCCAATGAAACTAATTGTTAGCTTCAACCACTAAGGGTCATAGAGGGAGAAGCTATCTACAGGTTGCCATCCCATTCGAAACATTCATAGCTCAGGAGACAGGCTTTTATTTATAGATAAAAGCTTACCCTGGGCGGGATTTGAACCCGAAGCGCCAGTTTTGCGGGACCCGAACGGATCCCATAAGCTACTCTACTGAAAACTATTTAATACCAAGATGATCTGCCTTTTTTTAATACTCTATTTAGTGCCTAATAATATAAAAGTGGTAAGTGTGACATTATCAGTTCTTAATAAGATCACCGAAGCGCACATGAATTTTATATTGAGAGCTCTCCCTAAATGTAGCATTTATTTCCGGATTGCCATTAGGACATTGCCGATGTCGCGGGTAAATGGACTCATGATTAGAAACTACACAAAAGAGAGTCAAATATATCTCGTTTGGACGTATCTCATTCCTGCGTTCTAATCCGTTGGAAACTTTCCTTGCACATTTTGATCCTGGGGTCATGGATTTTCAGCAGCTCAACCTCTTCTAGTCCTCAAAATTTCTACAAATCCTTCGAAAGCAAGGTGGGTAACTCAAGGACTGTTAAGAAACTCTGCAAATCTTTTTTTTTTTAATTTCTTAGAGTTGGAAGCAATAATACATTTAAAGATATTTGGTAGGTACTCGAAATTTTAGCTTCTAACCTAGGTTAGAAGAATTCTAGATCCCCTAAACTGATGGATTTATAGCATCATATTAAATTTAAAAAGTTCCATGGAGTAGAAAGGATAGTATCAAATAGCCATTAATATTTTTAAGTCTTTCGGCATAGTGAAAGTGGATTACCAATAAGGGGAGAGACCTCACCTTGCCTGTTATAGGAATATAATTGCAGGTGATGTAATTTAAGTTGAATATTAAAACCATTTAGGATAAGTTTAATAGCCAGAGACTAGCTAAATAATCGCGAGAGAGAAGCTTACCGATTTTAGTTGGCATTGGTTGGCAAGTTTACGGAACATTGGTTGTTCATCATTTTATAATTACCAAGATTTATTTATTTTGTTCTTAAGCTGAGAGTGAAAGAGTGCTATCTCCTTAAGTGAGATCTGTTTAATCATGATGAGTTTCATTAAAATACAGTTCAATTAATTGAGCTGTACAAACAACTATGTTTTAAGACTTTTTCACCATCCCAGGCGGCATCGGAGTTAAAAATCGAAATATTATTTACTTGTTATGAAAACAATTGATTTGTTAATAGTTCCAGGTTCTTAACGTAATTAAATTATAAGAATATACACAGTTTTAATGGTGTTGGACCGAAGTTTATTAAAATTTGAGCACATTTTATATCAAAGGGCGCCCGATGCTTAAAAAGAACCTAATAACATTTTTACCATTTGATGTTATCGCTGTTATTGCTTGAGAGAAGCATCACAGTCAATTAGTGATAGGTGACATAAGGAAACGAGAATACTAAGTAAAAACTTTATTTGTGACAATCAGAAAATACTTTTCAAGAACGAATTGAGCAAATCAGATGTTTTGGACTTGAATGACAGACATTAGAAGCAGTTAAAATATAAGGTAATAATAGAAGATAATAAATAGCTAATAATAGAAGATCAGAAGGCACTGAATGAAGGCCAAATGAATTAGAAATAAGAGTTAATAACACTGAACAACAAAGTTTTTGTTTCGGGGTTGAAATTAGCTGATTTTAATGTATTTCCACGTGTTAAAACCGAAAATGACCATAAAAATTATATATTAGCTCTTGTTTTCAAGATATAGTATCATTCTATTATATATATATTGAGTTTTCAACAAATGAAATATTTCATCNATATTTTGTTTGGTTGTGGTTTTTTATCCCACGTAAAATGTACGTGGGATAAAAAACCACAACCAAACAATATATTTATACACTTATATGTGTGTTTGCGAAAATTTTAGTTACTAGTATTTTAGGTGTCTTGTAGGCATGGCCGTAGAAAATAATAAAACAAAGTACAATAAAATTTTCTCAAGAGAAAAAATAATCTTATTTGTCAGGTACGTAATTTTTAACTAAATATGAGTATTAATGTTAATTTACATAAATAAACAGATAATATTATTTTAAGAGCCAAGAAATACTTCATTGGTTTGGACTAAATGTAATTGAGTAGATGATTTTATTAAAGTTTAACTGCAATAATAAACAATTTACGTTAAAAACAAGAAAACCTCATTCATAAATTCAAAACGAGTTTCATTATCAAATAATTTTCTTTTCCTCCCATAACCGAAAGAGAATCTTGTTAAGATAAAAAAGAAGAGAGTGCCCCATTAAATTTAGAGCAATGGAGTTTACCGTTTATTTGCATATTATTCTCGTTGGTAGTAGTGTTTAATTAAAAATAAGGAGGGTAAGGACCGGGCTGGAAGAGGTAGAGTGCCCGGGGAAAAAAGTCCTCCCTCTCTCTCTCTCTCTCGGGGGGCAGAGGAAAAAGTGGGGTATAAAGATTGCAATTAAGTAATATGATGATGGCGGTTTGGGGGAGGGGGGGGGGGATGTATTTACATCCCCCGGGGGGGTGGGAGGGGGCATGTATTTACATGCTAAACATCTTCCGCTAACGTTCTCCTCATAATAACTTTTTACCAGGAGCCCCCTTCCTCCCCACTCCCGCCCCTTGCCTCTCCTCCCTATAGCGACGCTCTTAGCGGATTTCCGGATCTCGCCCGGATGCCTTGAAGCGCGGCTTGTCCCCTCCGCTCCGGGGTGGGATTCCATCGGAGCCTCAGGAATTTCCTTTGGGGAAGAGTAAAGAGCTTGTCACGCAGGAGCTGCGTGAACTAAGCAGATTCCCCCTCTGGCCCATTGAGATGGTCACCAATGAGGGTAAATGACGAATTATATCTTTCAAGCTAGTCACGAGAGTAAAAGAAAATACCTCTAAGCCAGGCTCTATTATCTATATATCTAGATATCTATCCATGGAAGGAAAAGTAATAATTTTATATAACATGCATTTTAGAAAAACAGATTTACAAGTATTATGCCATTAAAACCTTTTCATAACTCATATAAAAACGAAGATATTAATATTAAAAATTTTGGCGTTCGTCTAAACCCATCTTCACTTCAATGATTTCAACTAAAAATTGATTCCCTACAATGACATCTAACAATGAAAAGCCTAAACACAGAATTTGGTTTCTTATTTTAAAAATAAGAGGCTAACATTCTCAAATATCTTTCTTTATAAATCTTATAAAATTAAATTTTATTTGTATTTTAAGAGGTTTCCAAAGGGAAATTCAAGCTATTTACGTTGGTACCGTGCCGCTACTTTTGTCAGTTTTTATCAGATCTTTATCAATTCACAAATCCTACTTAGTAGAAGCTTAAAATCTTACAAAGTTATATATAAACCACTGTAATGGTTTATCTTTTTCTTAAAAATTGTATCACTATATTATCAAATTGATTATGTGTAAATCTTATCAACTTTCTGGGTCCCCACTTGTCTGCACATACTACTTTCCCGTAGCATGATATGACTTTAGAGTCACCCTCTAATCTTTATAAGATCATTTAAGTCTCCGTCCTGTATAATCTTAAGCAATTAAATTTTGATATTATCTTATATTAAACGAATACATTATTTTTTTTTAAATTTAGTCTCTCTCTTAACAATTATGGCCATAGATGGATCTGTCTGTGTGTAGAATATTTGGTTCATTATGTATTTTTTTAATCTTCTCGATCAAGAATGAAGGTAAATTTTCCAAGTCCAGACATGAAACCTACGTGAAAAGCTTGATTTCGCGCGCGTGCACCCCAGCACGTGTGTTTGTTCATTAATTCATTCGAGGTGGGTTAAGTTACTACCATTCGTCTCGACTTCTATTACCCCCTCGAAGATATGTATGAACCGTAATAGGGCTAAAATTTAATTTTTATATTTCTCTAATGATTTTTAAGCACCCTATTTAAACTTTTTTAATTTTTCGCATACCTGCTCACTAAAGACATATTTAACCTGGGCAATTCTAAATTTGACATTTGACCTCCTTTAGCAACTCCTGAATGAATTTATTAATGACTGATTTATTCCTGAATAAATCAGTCATTAATCATTAATAGTTCCGACGGGAGGGAAGGGAGGTCCTGGTTTAGAGAAAGGCAACAATCTACTTATTTATACCATTATTATAATATAAATTTATAGTGCTATACTTTTTTATCAGTTTAACAATAATTTTAATTCATTAAAAATTAGTGTTGACTCTACGTGTGAAAACAGTTTTAAAGAATTTAGGCTTCAGCTTTCTTATCGTACCTCCTCATCATATTGCTTGGTGGAATGACCCTTTCCTCTGATCTTTAATGACACATGGAAAGTAAGCTTAGTTTACACAACCTTATTTCTTTATTGCCCATTCAAAAAGGAAATAACAAAAAAAAATTATTTTCGTGTGAGGGAGTTGTGTACTAGATATGTACTTGCGGTTCTGCTTTGCGTAATATACTTAGAGAAGACACCCTATTGCCTAGTGAAATAAAAGGGCAATTTATTTAGATATAACCTCAGCTCACTCAATAATGGGCTACTGGCATGAAATAGGGCAAATAAAAAATATATAAAATAATACTGTGGTAGTTGAAAGTAAATCTACATTCTATATAAAAGCAAGTGTGGGTGAAATAGTTTTCGCCTAATAAATAAATACGTGATAAACACTAAAATGTGTGCAAGATATACAATATATTTTTATAAGGTAGTAAAGCTGGAGTTTGGAAGGAGGAATTAGTATATTGCTTTCAGCATCAAGGGGTGGGGGGTTGCAGACAATTTAATCCGGTAATAGGAAGATACAAGTATGGAGGCCTGCCAGAGGAGGATACATTCATCTCTTTTAGTGGAAACACACTATAATCCGAGTAAGTAGGGAGTGGCAGTGGTGGTGGTGGTGGGGGTACTAAGTGAAAGAGTGATGTATTGGGGGGTGGTAGAGAGGGATGGAAACAATGATCTTTCAGCTGACCATGCCGTTGTCATGGCTACCTCTCCTTTATCTCCTGCCTTCTTCTTATCTTATCAATTACCCTCCTTCGCATCCCTCTTCTGGACAGTGACCACAAGGGAATCCTCACCCCTCCTTAAACTTCTCTCCCCCTTTGTTCCTGTATCTGTTTCCTGATTCTCAGTTACACTCAAGCCTCAAATAAATAAGCTGAGATATTGCTCTAGTGAAAGTAACGCAAATGTGAACTTAGTTACGCTATCTATGGTAGAATTATTTGAAAATACTGGAGCCATTTTATTACTTTACAAAATTTTTTTCGAAAAATTACTGAAAGGATTAAATGTGCCTACGTGTAGAATATGGCTAACGATTACTTTATGACGTTATGATATACTGAATGACAAATGTTTAGAAAAAAAAAAAAAAAGTATTTATCTCTTCAATCGGCGTGCATGAGTAGAGTATGGGACATGTAGAAAATGTCTTTATTGGCAAATGACATAGTGCTTTAAAGAAGAAAATTTAAAGACAGTTCAACATAAAAAAAAATATAAATATCTGGATGGGGGGTGCATTGTTTGGCATGAAGACCTCCACAAATAGGGAATTTGGTGGACCAAGCTGGTGAGTAATAATCCATATTAAGTAAAATTTCTTTCTCGAAAGGAAAGGGTTCTTCCCACATACCATACACCTTCAGATCTTCCGTCATAACGCCATCTTGATGGAGAGTCTTCGTGTTTCTGAACATGAAGTGATGAAAGCGGATTAGAAGATTTTTGCATTTCTTGCGGAATATTTGCTACGTGTTAGGCGGCTTCTTACTGCGATCGAGTTCACAGGGGATTCCTTCGTTTCTCCGGGAGAGCGAATAACTTCAAAAATAAAATTTGAGCTCAGATAAAAATTTCAGTAGATCGGGTCCTTGTGCGCGCGATTGGATTTCCTCCTGTACCGGGAACGACTTTACATTCCATTAGCACACTGCTCGCCGAAGTACAGCATTGGATCTGATAGGCATCAGATATTAATAACACTCAGAAGCAGTTCGTGAGCCTAATTTAAAAATAGATAGATTTTTAACCGTCTGCTGTCGATAAACTTCGAAAGACCTTGGATCAAAAAGATTATTTAAATGGGCAAATCAGTGGTTCAAGATCAATTTAATTCAAAATTATTCATTTAGTTATCCTCATTGATATCTCAAAATTATTCTATACGGTTATTGGGACTTTTTCACACAATATTTTTTATTTGAAATTTGATTTAAACCCCATCAGTTATTGTTTTGAAAGTGCTAGAAATAACACCAATTAAATCTTAAATCTTTTCCAGTATAATATTTTGTGATTTTGCCAACGATTTACTGCAAAATCGTAAAAGAAATAGTTATGTACTTATCTTATACTTAGTCAGAGAAAGCACATTTTATTTTATTTATTAATCGGTCAAGTAATAGACATTGAGTAATTGTGATAACCTGGTGGTGGTCAATTGGTTTAAAGGAGAAAATAAACATTAACCTTTGGCCAAAATGCTCCCTAAGAATTATAGACGATCCAAATCCTAAAGAAAATACAATAATAATTTATAAAAAATATTTATTTCAGCACGCTTCAGAAAAATATTAAGATATTTTAGACTGGTCTTTAATGCATGTATATTTTTTGACTAGAGGCTATCATAAAAAAAAAAGCGTTTATTTAAAAATAAATAAATAAATTTGTTAGAATCATAATAATACAATTATAATGAAATAATATGCTTAATTACGAGGAATAAGCTACTTGAA
Source organism: Oncopeltus fasciatus (assembly GCA_000696205.2). Classification (NCBI taxonomy): domain Eukaryota; kingdom Metazoa; phylum Arthropoda; class Insecta; order Hemiptera; family Lygaeidae; genus Oncopeltus; species Oncopeltus fasciatus. The sequence continues at coordinate 298,133 of KZ807883.1, read as the reverse complement.
ACGAATTTTTGAAATGCTCGGAGATATAAACAAGGAGAGGAAAGAGGAGAGACGGATGTTGAGGTGTATAGAGTTCCAAAAGCAGGAGAAGCAGGCTATAAAGAAGCGGACGGCAAATGGGGTACTTCGTTTTAGTTGATAGAAATCAGAGGGACATAATTGGGTCCTAAAATACAGAATGGAAATAAGAGGAGATCAAAAGCGACGAAGATGTGGACGGAGTGGAAATGGTATCTTAAAGAAGAGGTCCAAGAATAAAGTTCGAGGATATGGAAGAGCCATCTTATATTAGGATACACCTTGGAAATACATGCTTTTCTAGGAATACATAAAGGGAAAGCAGTAAACCACACAGTAACTCCAAAACAGAGAGAAGAGAGACCACTTGAGTGTGAAAGACATTGTTGAAATGAAGGGAGACATTGAAAAGAAAAAAGAAATAATGTAATTGGAGCTTAGAAAGAAGGGATGAGTAGTCAATATTATCTAATGCTTTGCTACAGTCCAGTAGAATTTGAAAGGAAATTTGTCGATTTTCTATGGTATCTGTAAGTGCATTGAGTGAAATAGCTAGGAAAGGAGGGAACTGAGAAAGTAAGAGAAGATGTGAGACTGGACTTTATTTTATTCTTGAGAAGCTTAGAGAAGTTAGAATGGAGATAGGGTGATAGAATCTTAGAAGGAGGAGGATGTGGAATTTTGGACGACTAAGGCCAAAGCGTCCGAGTCACCAATAAATAAAATGATTAGAAAAAAAATTCATATATTTTGTAACATGTTTATCTCCTTTAGGAAATTCATTATTCCAGCTATGTTGACTATGTCATTTCCCAAGGAATCTTTCAATTTTCGGGAAACAGAGTGTTTAGCTCTGGTCATGGGATAAGTAGGGCATTCACAAATTATATGTCTGGCTGTGATGTTGACGCCACAAGCAGTGCACAAAGAAGGGGATTCCTTCACACCCCGCTCAAACAAATATCTGTGAGTAAACCTTGTAAGAACAACTCTAAGGCGGGCTAATACCACCTCTTCTCGTCTGATGGAACGCAATTATGTTATCCACTCAGTTTTATCTCTTTTTCTGGGGCATTCTATCCTAAGCAGCTTCCATCGGTCTTCGTTCTCCTTCCGTATAAGGGGCTAAGCCAGTCCATGATGGATCAGAGGGACGGGTAATATGTGTGGCAGAACATGATTCTAAGAGTAGGATTTCTAAATTTATTTAATAGATGAACTCATTATATGGTGGATATGAATATAATTTTTGAGCGAGTTATTATCAACGTGAAAAAATACGGGAAATAACCAGAAAGATGAAGTCAAAGTAAGGATAGCAGGAATACCATCAGGGCCGAACGATCTCTGTATGGCCTGGGAAAAGTCAGTGGGAGGATATATCAGAGAACAGTTTTCGGGATTACAATCGAAAACTTGGTCGAAATGGAGGAAGAGGAATAGGGAATCTGAGAGTGCATAGAGGAAGCGGGAAAACGGAGCAGAAGAAAAATTTACAGTAGTGTTGAAATTGCACTCTACAGTGCTTGGACTTAACAAAGGTTGGAAGGGATGTTTAGTACTTCCATCTGCGGACATTATGTATTCGCTGCAAGTGTTTCAATTTAGAGATTCCCCAGGGAGTGGAAGAACACCATGCTAGAATGGTTTTGGGGACCTTGTTTATCGAGGATGGAGAGAAGGTTCATTGTCAATAAAAACCAACTTCCAAGTCAAACGAAGCGAGGGAAGAAATCTGAACTTCCAGTTTAGTACAAGCAAATGTCCAAAGTTTCTATTTTCTTAGAAAACAATGCAGGAAAGCTTAACTACAACTAAATAAATAAATAAATTAATTGTGGCTCGCACCTTCCAGGTACTGCTCGGTTGTTTTTCTTCCAAAAAGATCCCTTTCCATCTTCAGTGGCACCAATAGTATCATGATCATCCATCTTAATTACATTAGTCTCACAGCATTTTAAAATTNATAAAAAATTTTCAATGTTATTTTCGTTTTTATCACCCCAAAATTAGTAGAAATAGACTAATTTAGTGTAGGAAACATTCAAAAAATATTTTTTTGTTGTGCAGTGTAATTGTCCATCACCAAAGAAGAATTTTCTCACATACGAAAGAACGCTTACTTCAGAGAATTTATTTAGTTCTGTTATCAAGTCAATCTGTATTATCAATTAATATCTTGGCTATATGACAAAAGATCAAATCATATTAAGAGAAATTCGGTATGAGGGTAAAACCTCCTTCTCTGGAGGAAGGTACGAACACCATTCTCGGAAAGTGTGGAAACCTCGGAAGTACAATCTTGGAAGTAGCTTCTAAAGAATGAAACTGTGGTTGTGGGAAAAGACTACAAGGAGGATTAAAGACCCACCATCATTCAAATTATACATGAAATGTTTATTTATTATACATTTTACATGAGATGCTTATATAGAAAAAAATTTGCTCAGGTTATAACTCAACCTTCCTCTAGTTCATAGTTCCTCGTTCATTTTCTATTACTGCAAGTCTCAATCATCACCCACTCCTCGACCGGCTCAAATACGTTTTCCTTCCATTACGAGTAAAACGACCTTGTGGTCAAATACACACACACACAAATTTTTTAATTATTAAAATTTTCATTTAAAGACGGGAGGGACTTCTTTTGGCAACCCTGTGCACAATTTCCTGGTTAAAGGGGAGAAAAAAATTGCTTTTTTCATACAAATAAGACCGCATAGAAATTGCTCTAAGCTCGAATTTTGATTCCTTTGATGCCTCGACAGCTCAAGACATTTTAAGGGAGTATGGAAGCTTAAATGATACGGAAAGCCTCTTTTTTTTGGGGGGGGGGGGAGAGGGATAAATAAATACATGTGTGTGTGTGTGTAATTTCCCCTAGACATATTTGTCTTTTAAATTTTGAAATAGAGATTTGTTTTAAATAAGTATTTATTTTATTAACTGCTTATATAAAGGAAAAAGTATTCTAATTTTTAAAAAAAGCAAATACAATTTTACATTTTGAATAAAAAAAAGTATAATTTTATTTTAATTAGGGGAAATGGTCAAAATAAATGGAAACATTTGTACTAGAATACAATTAATACAATAAGGTAATCAGTGGTGAAAATAAAGGGATACGGTACTGATAAAAGTATTAATTCATGATAAGATGATTTTAGTTGGGGTTCGGTCAAGGTAGATCCAAAAAACACAAATTTAAAAAATGTATTTTTTTAATAAAGGATTATCTGCCAACGTTTCGGCTTACATTGTAAGCCATCTTCAGGGCTGTAGAAATACAATGTCATGAGAATACAGTAATATTGAAAATTAGTATAATAGA
>KZ807883.1:257510-273487 GCA_000696205.2 Oncopeltus fasciatus | reverse complement strand
TTAAAATAAATATACATATATAAAAAAAATATAAATAAAATAAAAATAAAATCAGCAATAACACAAATAAATGGTCATCACTGTGCGGGGAGAAGGGCCCCATCGACCACACTCCCAAATATATATTATTAAAGTGAATATGATGATTTGGATTGATCTCATATACTCCTCACTCCCTATTCGATAGTCTCGATATAAGCTACTGACGAAGGGAATGAAATGTTTGTAAGTCCATCGTGAAGCTAATCTAAATAGTGAATTAATTTTTTATTTATTTTATGAATGAAGATGCTTATATGACAAAAAATACACACCCATATATATAAAGACGTTCACTGGAAATTTATACCCGAATTTTCTTTATTTAAAATTTTATCTTTGCAACAAAAGTCCTTATAGCTTTAAAAGTGTTTAAGTGTTAAAAGTGCTATAAGTCCATAATCTTCACACGGTTTTGAAAAAGTAAACAGGGTTTCTTTTCCCTGATAAATTTAATATATACTTTTTACTTCAAAATGCAAATGAAATTTGCCTCTAACTTCATAATTTAAAAAAAAAAAAAAGCCTGTTTTCTGATCAGTGCAATCTGTTCCAACTCCGATGGAATAATTGGTTTTTACGATCTTTTGGAAGGACGAGTAATGACTTCGCTCATCCAGAAAGACGTAATAAAAAGAGACATGAAAAATGATATTTACTGAGCAGACATCTTAATTTCCTGATTTATAATTCCTACTAGTAATTAAATTAAAAATCTGTTAATGCCTCATTCCTTTTGCCTTCTATAAAAAGAAAGGGTTGGATCTGAGGCAACATTACTGAGATTAAACATCCCTCCTCCTTCGAAAGCCACCCCTAAATTTCATTAAACACTTCCACCACGACTTTCGCAATTTATTAAAAAGAATCCTTTTCATTTTTTGAGAGGTATCTAAGAAAAAATAAAGCCCGGGAGTTGAATTTAATTTATTATGGAAGACTCTACGTGATGACTACTCTAGATCGTGAGAGAATATTTCTAGTCAAGTCACTAAAATTTATCCCTACGTGTGTGTGTGTGTGCGTGTATCCATGGAGCTTTTAAATTCAAAACGAAATCCAGTTCAAAATAGAGAAAAATCGGAACAATAGAATGGGTGATTACTAGCAAGTCAAGAGCGAGAAAAAAATTTTTTTTTAAATTTATTTCGCGGGAGTAAAATTTAGTTTGGTATAATGAAACGGAACACAGCTTTGTTGCTTAATAAAATACATAATTTACAAGGTGCACTACGCAATTAGGTAATTAGGAGTGGGGCTTTACCCGGACTGCAAATTTTTACCTACGAAATTTAGCATAAATTTCGCTTTTGAATGTAATTTGAAAGATTAAGTTACGAAGCAAAATCGGACCGATGTCCTGTAACAAGGCTAAGGAAAATTTTGGGTATTCATATAATTTTGGTGGTAAATTTGACAAATCTAAATGATATTTAATAATTTTTTGAAAGTATATTTGTATGTTTATATTTGTCGTCATGTCATGTAAAGGACATCAAATGGACCCAACCATATATATTAGTTCACACTTGTGCTGAAATAGTTGTTTCGCGTAAATAAGGAAAGATGTTAAGGTCTATGTGGTTCTTTGGTTTTACGGACTTCTGTCCCAAGAGGCGCGTGGCTGTGATGTGGTCAAAATCTGAGTGAGATCTCTGTAAATATAAATATATTCAGAATTTTTCAAAATCTATTTTCATTCACAATATTCATTTTATTATATAAGCAATGTTTTTCAAGGTAATTCACTTGATGAGGTGCCTTACGGGTTCTCCAAAAAATAAACTGTGAGCAGAGGACCGAATATACTTAGACAACCTTCCTTATGAATTCGTTTTTTTTCTAATTCTACTTCACAGGTTATTATTCATTAATTTTTTTTTTCCAATTCTTTAATACTTACGTTTACTTCAATCCTTAGATTAAATACTTTTTGTTTAGTAATAGCTATTTCGGGAATATGATCTCAAAGTATAATCACGAGCATAATTTTCATCGCTAATCATAGAAGAGAGGACCGTGCTAACCTTCATGTGACGTCACAAAGTGGGTAATTATCGGTTGAGGAGCCTTACTAAAAATTTTCTTTCCCATACAGTAATATACTCACAAGTATATAGTAATATACTCACTTACATTTTTCATACTTCCTACTTTTAAGGGCAATTAAAGACGTTACTGCTTTCATTAACATCTCAGGGAGAAAATTTTTATGTAGGTACAACCTCCAAAATAGTAGACAGGCTAATTACGAGCAAGTTGTGATGGTTTTTATTTCTATGCCTTTTTTTTTTTTTTACGTCACTGGACAATTATTCAGACACGTGACAAAATAACATAAATATAAATAATTAAAAAATGAATTTTATTACATTTATTATATAAAAANCTCATTCTCTTTTCAGCCCTGAAGAAGCCATCACATGATGTGCGAAAGCTCGGCAAATAACACCAATTTGACACGGTCCAACCCGGAAGAAGAAACGGTAAATAAGTGAATGAAGTTCTGTCACATATCAAGAAGAACAATACAATAGCATAGAATTCCGGGACATTATGGGCCCCATGGAAATGAAAGATATGTAATGGCCATTTCTTGCATCAAGGATGTATGAAATAAAGGTTAGCTCCAAGCATGACCTTATTGAAACTGAATTGGAAAATGGTCAGGTCTTGTCCAATGAACTTTTTCAGGTAGTAGTTACAGGAGCTCTTGAAATTTCATGCAATCACTCACTCCAATTTCCAAATTTCTAAATAAACAATTCAGCTTTTTATTTATTACTTTTTTTTTTACCGAATTCCGAAGTAGGCTCTCTATATTACTGTAGTCCCCTTACTAAAGGGTATTACCCTTTACTTAACTGATTAAATTCATTTACACTGGTTCAAAAGGCTCTGTTTCATATCTAGAAAAACTTTAGAAAAGCAATAGGTAGTATAGATACTAAAAACTATAAGGTTAGCAACAAAGCTTGGCAGTACATAAAAATATAGAACTAGAACTGGGAAAATATAGTAAACATAGAGAGTATGTGAGTGTATAACTTAAAAAACGCTAATTAAAAAACATATGTCAGTAAAAGCAGACACATATATTGGCAAGAGCAAGAGGCATCACCTGCACTACAAGAGAGATTCCTCCTTCTGTGCATCTCATAGAGCCTAACTTCTGCATTGTATTGTATAAATCAATAAATACAAACACTGGATAATTATTGATTCCTGTATATCGTCACAATCCACGCATTTAACAGAAGTAAAGGAAACTGTAACACAACTCTAAGAATTACCTGAGCCTAGAGAATATATAAAGATCTTCTTTAAGTGAGTAATAAATTGTTTATCCCATTGTTTCAAAGAAATATTTTATTGAATGTTAATATTCTATTAAAATGTTCATATAGGCCATAGTCTCCAGAAATATTTATTAGTACTTGTTCTGGCCTTGTCAATATAGGAAAGTTGTTTTTTGCCAAGATGCTCTGATAAGGCAATAAGAAGAAGCACTTGAGGGTTGAATCTGAAGAAGCCATCAATTAATGTGCGAAAGAAGGAACTTTCCTACGCGGTCAAGCCCCAAAAGAAGAATTTGTGAATATTTTATTAGTTTTCAACTGCAAACACTACTGACACTGTCAGGGAAAACTATATCAACATAAGGGTTGCCGGCGGGAATTATATCGCGATTGTTTGAAGTGCTGTAACAAATCACTTTTGACTTACTACTTTGTAGATAAACATATTGTGGCCGCACAGGTTTCTCATTGCATTTTATAAGCGTAATAGTTAGCTATAACTACAGTTCTGTAGAAGGTACTGAGGGCTGATTTACGCAGCCACTGAGTGACTGACCTTTCAATATATGGAGTGTAAATTACAATATTTTTATTTAAAATTCTAAAATTTCATAGTGCGTTGAAAGAAAAATATTTTTGTGCAAATGCCTTGTGTTTTAAAAGGGTCATAACAATCTTTTTTTTATTTCATCGAATAACAAGGTACAAAAATGAGCGTGGTGTGTACAGCTTTTGCGCTATTAAACTTTGGTCCAAATAAATCCCCCAATTTAATTTTTATTATCTCTATATTTATTTACTTTTATTTATTATATAAAAAACAATTTTCAAACAAGTATCGTACATCAAAATATGCTACCAAACTAAAGATCCGTGAGATATGAATTGTACCACTAATACTGATTAATTCGAGTATTGATCGCTAATACGTATATCACTCAAAATATACGTATTTCCCCTCAAAATAAAAATAAAAAATAATATGAAAATTATAGACTTGTATTGTTCTTTCTCTACTCTCTTGCAACCCTCATACAACCTTACCATGCTCACCATAAATATAGCACTTGTTCTCATAAACCTGTCAATTTAAGCTACTCCTGTTTAAACGAAATTTCTCCAAAAAGTCCGTGAAAAAAAAAATAATAGTTCTCTATAACCCACTTTTATCGTATTACCCAAATTAAGCTCATCTAGATGTAATTTTAGCCCAGATAAGAGGCTACAATCCAATAATTTGGAACCTAACGGAGTCAGATTCATGCATATGGAACAGAGATCCAATTCCCAGATCATTATGAACAACTTTCAAATGGCTGTAATGAGGTCTTTCTATCTCGAAACCAAATTTTCATTAATCGCCCAGCTCAATATGGTTGTACAACAGCGATTCCTTCACAGAGTAATGGTGAGCAAATGTGTGTGTGTCAGTTTGTCAACACACTAAAAGCCACAATTTTTAGTTTTTCGCAAAGAATTCGGAATTTCCTTTTAAACAAGAAAAGCAGAATTCGTTAATGGCTAAAATCGGTCGAGAGGGAAGAGGATTTAGAGTAAGACCAAAATTTAAAGTCTTAATATATTCGTTGTTTAGGATAAATATAAACGAGAAAAATAAAATAAGTTTTCTTCATTTTAAACCCAATGACATTTTCAAAGAACGTTTATGGAAGAAAGATGCTTAAGAATTTAAATTCGAGATTGGTCCAGCCGCCCATTCTAAATACATAGACTACATCCTATAATTTGCTTTGTTTTTCAAGTAGTTAAACAGATTATTAATAGGCGTAATCCCGAGTAAAGGGTGGGGTAGTTTAAAGGAAAACCAAATCTTCGTTATAATTGGTTTTATTAATAATATAAAAAAATTAATGAAACAAAATAGATACAAACTTTAAATGTCTACAATGTTTTCTATTATATTTAAAGAGAGATGGCAATAAAAATAATATTTTAAAATGAGCAAGGGCGATCAAGCACCTATCCCACTTCTCCCTTCGGCCATCTTCAAGGACATTGGCAGTTACCTTAATTTTTCTTCTGGGCTTTTAAGGGTAAATGGGCCTATTCTCATTCGTGTACACCATAACGAAAGGTATCTGCTTAATCGGCCTAGTTTTCGCAGGCCATGCAAAACATACTTTTCTTTATTGCTAGTAATGATGTTAATAGGAAATCAAAACATCTGGGAAATTCACTCAAACACGAAGCGCGCACACACTCGCACACATCGGAAAGAAAAAAGAATTTTCAAAAAATCTCCAATGGGAACATTCGCACACACACACACACACACACACACACACACACACACACACACACACACACACACACACACACACACACACACACACACACACACACACACACACACACACACACACACACACACACACACACACACACACACACACACACACACACACACACACACACACACACACACACACACACACACACACACACACACACACACACACACACACACACACACACACACACACACACACACACACACACACACACACACACACACACACACACACACACACACACACACACACACACACACACACACACACACACACACACACACACACACACACACACACACACACACACACACACACACACACACACACACACACACACACACACACACACACACACACACACACACACACACACACACACACACACACACACACACACACACACACACACACACACACACACACACACACACACACACACACACACACACACACACACACACACACACACACACACACACACACACACACACACACACACACACACACACACACACACACACACACACACACACACACACACACACACACACACACACACACACACACACACACACACACACACACACACACACACACACACACACACACACACACACACACACACACACACACACACACACACACACACACACACACACACACACACACACACACACACACACACACACACACACACACACACACACACACACACACACACACACACACACACACACACACACACACACACACACACACACACACACACACACACACACACACACACACACACACACACACACACACACACACACACACACACACACACACACACACACACACACACAAAGACACATATTTGTCTCTTCACTCTCTAGCGCCTGCTACCTTTAAAATATCCAAGCAAAATGATATTTTATCCTACATTTTACAGACTGTTGTATGTTTAAAGCTAAATACATTTCAGAGGAAGACACTTTAAAAAGTCGATTATATCTTCGTTATTGCAAGAAATTATGCGTAATTTCATTAAATTAGTTTTCTAAAAAAGTTGGAACATACTCAAGAATTTAACAAAGAAGGTTAGGTAGTTAGACCGGTTCTCATTAAACTTCAGTATCCAAATTCGGAATTTTCGTTTCTTGACGAGGACTCTAAAATAAATAAATAGGAAATCGCTTACCTCTTCACTATTATTATTCTTCTGACCACGATTTGTAGAAAATAATAAGCTTAAATTGATTATTAACCAATAAACAAAGAAGTTTGTGAGCTACCTCTATTCAGTACTCGTTCGGACTAAAACCAGACTCAGCTATTATATATTTTAGCTTCAATCCTCTTTCTGACTAGTAAGAGGAGAAATTCGCTACTTTTGCGCAGCTCCAGCGTTATGGATTTATGCTTTCTGTTTATTATAATTTATGCCTAGCTAGTTTTCACTTTATCACTCTAATTTTTATTTATGATAAATTAGACCTGATAATTCTATTAGAAGCTGTTGTATGGATTTTAGTGGGGTTTTGAACGTGTCACTGGTGTTCTGCTGACTTTTCTAGTCCATAGTTATGTATTTACAGATTTAAATACACTGCATTATGAGATAATCTCTCCTTTTTGACTATTCTTCCTCACAACTGCTACAAAACTCTTTGGGTTTAATATCCCTTGTAATCCGAGGCTAAAAATCGAGTTTTTAGATAACCAGAAAGTAAATATGTAGTACATAATGTAAAAATATATTCCTCGTCATATATATATTCATCTCCCGGCTCATATTCAGGAACTAATGTCTTTCCATTGTCATAGCTGTTGGAAGAAAGTAGTTACTTGCAGATAGACCCCACTCTCCATTATCCTACAGTTGCTAAGGCAAATGTAGGCAAATAAGTCGTGATTGAGAATAACGCCAATACATAGTGCACACATGACATTATAGCACCTGTATTGATAATTAAAATATGCTAGATAATCTTTACATTTTGAGCAAGATTAAAAACATTGATTTCTTTTCTTGTGATATTATATTTTCATTTATGGCACACACAAACACACACATTCAAACTCTCTCACTCTCTCTCTCTCTTTCTCTCTCNGAATTATCAATATTAATAAAAAAATTTAAATATTTATTGTCTTTATTATGCTTAACTTATAAGTTCTAATTTTAAAAAAAATTGAAGTAAACTACAATTTTTATTAAGAATCAAAACAAAAGAAGTATTCAAATGTTTAGGTTAACTAGGAAGTTAAAGGTCACTAATTTTGTATTAAATAATTTCTTTTGAAACAATTAATAATTTTTAATGTTTTTCAATTAAATATAAACTGTGTCATTCTCCACAACAAAATTTTCTACTTGAAGCTTTAACAGCTTAGTACTTTTGCTTCATTATCTAAGAGAATTTTTCAAGATTAGGAAGAAATGGAAATTTCTTGAGGTAACTCTCTTCAACAGCCCCACAGAAATGTTCTGTTTGTCGAATATCTGTCTGGTGGCACTTATGCTTCGGGTAGGGAAAAAAGAAAAAGAAAATAATACGGGGAGAGCGCTCTTTTGTCGAATGAGGCTTTCCCCTGAGGTATACGCAAAAGGAAAGAAAAGGAAGAAACGTAATGCTATATCCCCGTAGAAGTGTAACGAAGGAGACATTATTGAAATGAGAAGGGAACACAATCAGACACTAAAGCTCCGGATGTGGGGCGGGGATTCGTTCTCGGCTCTCTCCCGGCAACGAGGTATAAAACTTGATGTTTGGCGAGGGAAGGGCTCCTTGTACCCGTAGGGGCACACACCAATGGGGGATAAAGACATAGATAGATATAACCGCAACATGGTGTAGTCCCACATTCGCAGTTGTTCTGGGTATCCGAGCGCCCTAAATTCGCCCCAAGTGTACCAGATTGATTGATTCATTTCCTTACCTCTACCTCAATACTCTTACAGGTAAGTTACCTATATCTAAGAAGCATGAAATCCCGAATTTTAAGTTACACAAGGGCCACATTATTATAAATTTAAAAAAAACAACAGCATTTTCTCAAATAATTTATAAAAATGAAAGAAATTTTAATACAATTTTCAGAGCAAGGGAACAGAATAAAAAATCTAACTGCCTCAGCCAGGACTCGAACCTGGATCTCCTGCTGTCCGGGCCGGTGCATTTTCCATTAATGCTACCGAAACAGGTCTGATAAGTATTTTATTTTGGTTGTGGTTTTTTATCCCACGTAAATTATAAACAATTCATGAGAGGGAATAGAATCAATAGGATAGCAGGAGATCCAGGTTCGAGTCCTGGCTGGGACAGTTAGATTTTTTATTCTGTTCCCTTGCACTAAAAATTATTAAAATTTACGTGGGATTAAAGACCACAAAATAAATAATATTTATAAAATTAAAATTAAAATTAAANCCTCTCTCTCTCTCTCTCTCTCTCTCACACACACACACACACACACACACACACACACACTTCGATAAGCAGATAACATAGAAGCTAATAGCTTTAAAATTTTGATTTCCCTCTTAACCCTCGTTTTTCAATCAAATGTTATCAGCCATTAATAAACTTATCTAGCGGTTTGAAGAAAAATAAATAAATTACTTTAACACTTGTTAAGGAGAGATTTAAAAATACAATTATGATGGCTGTGTACTTCAGTTGCACTTATTTCCCGGCCAGTTAAGAACAAAGCTTAGTACTTAGGCAATTTACGCCCGTTGTTCTCTCCGGCTCGATAAATTATATCCCTTGCTCTTATTTATATTTATCTATAATGAAACGTGGTAAATCTGCTTAGATTACGCAACTCCGCTTATCGGAACTTATTAATCATATACTGTTCTTGATATAACCAATTTCCATTATATTATTTACAACGTTTTAATGCTTGTAATCAATGAGTAAGTATGATTTCATTCGACATAAAGCAAAAATACTAAAGTAAAGTAAAAATAACACTTTACAACTTGCAGACAAATTGTAACTGTCTGAAATATTAAGCATTCAAAAATTATGTATTTTTAATTATTTTCCGATTAACATTTGTTAATTGGTAGCATCATATGTTACAAATATTATATTATTAGATTGTAATTGTTTTTTCTTATCAAAAATTATTGAAATAATAAAATACTATTCAAAATCGTTAGTTAAAAAATTAATATAATAATAATGATTATAAGTAAACCACTGATGACCAATCATTCGAAAAATCCCATGGTAAAAATATTATTCTTTGCTACACTTTCAAATGATCCTTCTTGACTATTAAAGAGTTAGATGATGTTCTGTTACATAGAGGGGAGCGATAAATTAATAAAGAAGGGGAAGTAAAGGACCATCCATCGTGACAAACGATAGCGTAAATTGACTGTATCCCTTTTTCGCGAGGAAGGAATTACTCAAGGCAACACATTACTCCCCTTCCTATCTTTAATGTTTTCACTTAGGGAATGGGGAGGAGAGGGAGAGAGAGAGGTCTGTTATTTGATTCATATTTATTTTTCCGGTCGGCAGAAGCTCTTTGAAACGGCCCTCTCTAACAAAGGCATCTCCAGCCAGGGGTCGTTCTTACCCAGCGGCTGGGGTGGAGTAGAGGATGACACAGACCCCGGGTCTATCTGTACGGATTAAGCCTCGGGCGCACTCACACACACACACACACACACACACAAAGCCGTAGTCAGAGGGGTGGAGAGTGATCCTTCATCTATTTAATCAGGGCTAAAGAGGGGTGAGTTACTCCCCCTAGTCCCGACAAATCTGGTTAGCGCGCGGAGGCCTAGTACTCCAATCAAAGCGGCACTGAGTGGATTAGTGGTGTTACATACTGCCAGAGAGTCAGGAGTCGGTCAACCCTTCCACTAGTAAATTCTCAGGAACTAAACGAGCCAAAGTTATTTCGTTTAGTGCCGATGATTGAATGTAACGAATAAAAGTAAGAGAATCTAAAAGGAATGATATGATAGATAGCATTAGTTGATACTGTTTGAAACTATACAACAAATTATTAAGAAACAGAGAAGTAAGAAATATCACAGTTGTCATATAGAGTGAAGATTTTACTCTACAAAAATAAAACTATACTGAATTGATTAATGAACCGCAATGATTGGAGTGTTTAAGACCATTGAGTTAGTAAACTTATTTCTGATCTTCCATAATCTTATAGAGTTTAAATTTCTAATGAAAATGTGAATGAATTCAAGATATCAAAACTTGTGACAGCCAACTAGAATTCATCATATTTTTTTATGACTGTTTACATGTCTTCAAAATATTTTAGAGTTTACCTACCAAAAGTTATTTATTATTTATTTATTCTTAAATGATTGATTAAGTAGTAAAAGAATGATTTCAAAACTCGAACGGCGAATGCTTTTTTTTTTTTTTTTTTGTCATAGAACAGTAATTTCGAATGAGTTTACTGATGAATAAATTTTTTTTATTTTAAGTTTTTCATTTCAAGGTAACCACTAACAAAAAATAAAATTCAAAAAAGTCCGTCACGCAGGAGCTGTGTAATATTTAAACATTCCCTAGATTTCATTGAAGTTGGATATAAATAAGAGTAAATGTGACAATTTAATTTAAAATACATAGAGAAAATTGAACGTAAAAGGTATATCCACTTCAGTTTGGTCTTGATTGGCCGAAGAGATAATATAGGCGATTAATGAACGCATCCAATTTGCAAAAATAAATTTAAATTAAACTTGATTTCATTATTTTAAAAATAGCGGACACTAAAACGCTTGCAGACTAATATATATAAAGAAAGTCTTTCTCCCTCAATATACATATGAATTTGAAAGAAAAATATTTTTAGTTGATGGGTGAAGATCCGTTGAAATTTTTCTACGGGAATTCTGTTAAAATAAAATTGTATTTCAATACTAAAAGAAATTCGCTAATTAAGTCAGGCATTTTTTTTTTACTTATCATCGAAATCACTGGATACACTGTCATAACCTTCTGGTGTTTTGCAATTCACAGTACTTACTTAAAGACTTGTAACTTGTAACTGAAAATTGTCTGTCATTCAGGAACTGTAAATAGATTGGCATCGTAGTCAATAAACATTTTTATTTGAACTTTATAGAAAATGTAAATTCCGATTTCCTAATAACACAAAGAAACAAATAAAAGCCCGAAACGCAGGATTTGGGTAAACTAAGCAGATTTCCCATCTTTTGACAATGTGGATAAAAATGAGAATAAACTAAAATGGGAACTTCGAAGCCTAAAAGTACAATAAATGTAACATTCAAGCCCCCAAAGATGGCATTAGGCCAATATAGAGGGGAGATAAGGGATTGCACAATATCTTCATTGTTCGCCTTTTGTATGATTGTTTCAGAAATTAAATTCTAAATATATTCTAAATTTCAATACTCTATTTGTATCAATTGCAATAAAAATAAATCCGTTCAATAATTTACTAAACGAAGCCTAGCGAATTAAATTTATGTATTTTAAAAATAGAGCCCGAATAAATCATAATAAATGACATAACAAATTTCGTCGCCCTCTCTCTCCGGACGAATTACGAATTACGAAAATGTAATTTCGTCTACTGATGACTTTCATTTCTTTAATTTTTTTTAAGGAAATCGGTTTGTGGCTTCCTTTGAATCAGTAAACATTTGTGTTACAGTAACTGGCCAATCAAATTATTTCTTATATTTATTAATTAAGGACTTTTAATGTATAAATGTCAGTTATGGAAATCATAATATCATCATAGTGATATTGCAATAGGAAATTTCATTCAAATATTATAATGCTATTGGTGATGAAGAGGATCAATGTTCCCCTCCCCCATACTCTCACATGAAAGGACGCTATTCACTGGGAAGATATGGGCTTTCTGTGGCGTCGGGAGAAAGAGAGTATGTCCCCAAAGCGCGTTCAAAGAAGACATGGATATGTAGATCTGTGTCCCAAGTGTGTTTTATCGTCAACTTACTCAAGGATCTAACCCTAATCCGGGAGGCGCTTTCTCAATGATAACCAGGACAGTATCCGACATCTGCCGCAGCTACTCAGCAGAACCGTTTGGTTCTGGGCGATGTGGTGTAGAGGGGGTTCTCTTGTTGCAGTGGAATACTATCAAATTATATGACGTGTGAGTTTGTGTGTGTATTAATTGACTTAGCTCTAAGTACTTATGATATATATGACGTACGAATAGTTTTTGCAACATAATTATGTAATAACATAATGATTAATAATAGGATAATAATTAATATATTTATCCTTTTACTAAACACATGGATATTTTGTCACTATGCAGATTCACATAATTCAATAAAGATAGAGATAGATAAGAGTAAGTGACTAATTTTATCTTATAACTTGGAGAGGACAATGTTGATAAAAGGTATTTCTAACCTAAGGCTGATTTGAGGCCACAGGGAAGAAAAAATGAGACCAAGTTACCTTCGTAATAATGTTAATAAATGTTTTTCGTAAAATTTAATTAAATACAAAGATATTTACGAGGAAACTTCTGATCATTCGTTATTTCAATTGGACCGTCATTTTCTTTAGTCTTCGAACGATTATAGCCGTTAACACACTCGCCCAAGAGTAAAATTTACCTCGAAATTGAATTAATTTGTTTTTAATTACAGGCATTTTAGCATGTATTTGACATACAATATCACACATCTTTAAAAAAGAAAGAAATAGACTTAATTTCAGTTCCACATTTGAATTTAATCCCGACATGTTTCGTTCTTCGGCCCGTCTAAAGGGCTTGTTCAGTTCAGTACAATATTTTAATTATTAACTTAATTACATTTAGAACATATTTAGAGATGATGATATACTTTTACTTTTACCTATATTTAATTTCTACTTTATCTTGTTTTTCCTTAACTATATTTCAGGTAGCATAACATACTTTACAGTAAATCCAACCCACCCACATTCTTTTTAAAACATAAAATAACAAAGAAGAGAATACGATTCATATATTTAATTAAAAAATAAAAATAAAACAAATGCCTGTTTGTTGTTTAATTTAATAACTTTTTGTGAATACATCATCAATTGAATTTTAATATTTATTTAAAATAAGCTTTGAAAAAGTTTAGTAAATTTCTAACGTTTTATTTTTATGTATGTTATTATTATTGTTTTGTTTTTTTCACAAAAAAGTTCTCTTATTTTTTTTTTTAGAGCAGTGTTGAAATCAACATTATTTTTATATTCCCTGGCATATTCTGACAATAGTGATATATATATATACATATATTGTTAAATACTAGGTTAGTAGGTGGCGTTTGAAACAGACCTGCACTGGAAGGGGAGAAATTGAAGGTTAACAGCTGTTTCCTTATATCATAGGAAGGAAGTCGGCTGCTTACTGGGAATTTCAGGTGAGAATGTTCCAGCCTCTTCACACAGTTCCACGAAATTTTAGAAGCAGCTCGCCAACTGCCTCTCGAGTCAGTGGTTAGTTAATTTCCGTCTATGGCAGTTCCCATGGCAGATCGCGGGTTCCGCGTCTCGGTAACTGTCATAAGTTACAGTGATTTACAAGTTATCTTGTGGCCACTTGGTAAATAAGTACATATTCATTTATTTATTAACTTTAAGTAATTTATAATTTTATATTTTCTATAGTATTACTTATTAAGAGAAGTAGGTTAATTTGTTATAAATAGAGGCAATTATTTGTGATATAAAATTAACTTAATTTAGCTCATTGTATTTTAAATTATTAGTGACCCGTAGGCCGTAACAATATTGATACCAAATCTTTGTGTTTTGTCAAAATTAATTATCTACTGAATAAAATTTAGTAGGAATGTTCTATGAATTTTAAGGAATTTGGAAAGCTGAACGTGAAATTCAAAATACAGAATAACATTAAAGATAATGAAAAGTCACTCGTTTCGGCTCCCAAAACACAGGTACTCTTATTGTTCCTATATTAAACTTGATTAATTTTTTCTTTATAAATATTTTATTCGGTTGTGGTTTTTTATCCCCCGTAAATTTTAAACAATTAATGAGAGGGAATAGAATAAAAAATCTAACTGTCCCAGCCAGGAATCGAACCTGGATCTCCTGCTATCCGGGCCGGTGCACTTGCCAATTGTGCTATCAGGACGCGCCAGGTATCTCATTCAATTCCCTCTACATTGGCGAGAGCCTAACCTACGAGAAAGACAAGAACTTCGTCTTACACTCGAAGGAGCTGACATTGTCAAGCTATTTGTCGACTCTCGTCGCCGGTTAGCAGGAGATCCAGGTTCTATTCCTGGCTGGGACAGTTAGAGTTTTTATTCCATTCCCTCTCATTAATTGTTTGATTAATTTTTATTTTTCCCCATGACATAAATGAACTGTATTGGGCACTTTTTTTTTTAGTTGTCCAATTTTCCACGAGGGCCGACTCGGGCAATGAAACAGTCATTACAGTCGGAACAGTGATTGTGACAGTGGACAGAAAGTGCTACCCCCAGGAGGCGCGGGTGGGCGGGAGGGTTGGTCGGACGCATCTGTAGAATTGATCTCTCGCACAACATTTACATAAAAAGCAAACGTGTGCTGGCGGTCAAATTGCATTTTTCGGAGGGACTCGGGTGGAGGGGGTAACGCGTGCCGCTGCCCCTCTCTCGCGTAAAAACTTTGATGTCCACAAAACCGGCTGAGAATGTTCTCTCCAGTCCTCACCCCTCGCCAGTGATATTCTATTGTCGTTTACCGGGAATTAGAAATAATAAATAAAACCGGGACAACAGTCCCCCCCCCCCCCCTGCTGTCCACCCTACCATTATATCGAGTGGGTGTTACTAATGCCTCTCCATACTTTTTAGGAGATTTTTTTATTCTCACATTTAAAGATCAAACTCATTTATCATCCTTTGTAATATAAAATATAATTTTTAGTCCCCAATAACACTTTCATAGCGCTACAATATGGTTAAAGAGATGCTATACAAATTTTAGATTTAAGTTTCTTATTTCTATGTACTATGAACTCATAGGCTTAATTTTAACACGAATAAAGGAATTCAACAATCTTTAACACTGTCAATACTATACTATAATGGTATCTCATTGTGGAACTTAAGATATATAAATTTAAAAGAGCAGCCTTAAAAAAAGTACTCCAATATTATATGTTTATCTTAATAAGCCATGATAACCTTAGAAACTGAGGCAGAGTTTGCAAACTTAAAAGCCTTAAGTTGTTCAGATGTTCACGTAAGCTTCGACGGTCGTCAGATGTATTTATATATTCTTCTTCCAAGTTGGACCGTGTCAAGTTGTCGATAGTTGCCGAGTTTTCGCACATCATG
>KZ807883.1:207322-238787 GCA_000696205.2 Oncopeltus fasciatus | reverse complement strand
TTATTATTTATTTAATTATCTATTTTTTAAAATTAATTTATACTGTGATTATTAACCAGCACATTACTAGAAACAAAACATGTAGAAAGTAATTAATAATAAAGTTTTAAAAAAAAGAAGAAAAGAAATAGAAATTAAAAAATACTAATCGTATATGAGCTTTACATGCGATCTCGAATTTGATAGCAACTTGTTTTTAGTATTAAAAAAATAACAACAACAAATTGCTGGAAATGGGGAAAACCTGTAGCAATTAATTGTAACGGAATGCTAAATTCGCCATTTCTGTTTTTAAACGGTTTATAAATCGATAATAATAAAATTCCAAATCGAAAAATAATGCTAATAAAAGTTTTGTAATCAATATAAATCGCATAATTAGGTTTTGGAAAAGCCTGAAAACCGACTGTTGATTGAAAGGTTAGATATAAGGTCAGTAAGCTGAATTATAAGAATTGAAATATATATACTTGATTATGTAAAGCCAAAAACTGTAATGCTCATATCGTGACCTAATTAATAAAATTGGCATGACCATTCACGGCATTTTATATTTCTTAACTAGCAAATTAATATATTTAAGAGTGAATTTAACCTGGCACTTGATTAACAAATGTTCATTTATTTAAGATGATTCGAACTCGGCAACAGGCGTTAAAATGTTTAGTTAAATATTTTTTCATAAACTAGCAAAATTTTCTTGCCAATATTTTTGTAACACAATAAATTGAGAAACTTAATATTATAATAAGAATATTAATATAAGATTATTCTCTTATAAAATTTTGACATACTGGTATATATTGGATATACTGTGGGTTTTACCTGAATTTCATATTTTAAACATGAATATTAAATAAATGTAACTTTGGTCTTTTGTTTTCATTAATGATGTACTAAAATAGTAGTAAATAACTAATTTAATCGTGAATTGAACAGGACAATGAGATGAATAGGCAATCCAGATAAACCATATAAGGGGAACAGTTCTTAGAAAGGGATCTAATATTGGAAGGATTTACTAGAAATATAATTATATTCTTGAATGTAATTATATTCTTCTCTGAGTTTTCAGTATCTTTATATAAACCATAATGCTAATTAATTACGCACTACCTACAATTTATATGATAGCAGTACATAAGAAATATGACATAATATTGTGAAATGCGCTTTCTGACATTTTAAGTACCTATAGAGTACTTTTAAGCCTTATCAAGTTCTATAAGTCTATTCTGAAACATTAATGACAAAGAAGAGACTTGCAATTTCGCTCAACTTTCCAATTAAAATATTACATTATCTGCTGATAATACCACAAAGTACCGGTGTGGATTTATATGGCAAGACATAATAAAATAAAATTTCTTAAAAGATTAGGGCTTTATTTTTAATAGTTTTCCCCATAAATTTAAACTCAAAACTATTATCAAATTGACTGTACTTGTATAATGACCTTATAACCATCGTATATGTGTGTATATAAAATTTAGGACTAATTATAATTCTTGGCATCCCTGAAATAAATTTAATTGGGGAAGAATTGCAGAAATCAGCCCGAAAGGCATGGGACAAAAGATGACAACAGTTTTGGTAGTTGGGAGAAGTGAGGAGGGGTGGCGAGTACCGTCGAGGCGTATAAGGGTAGAAATTGAGCTGCAGTTAATCCCTCCCAACATGTCCCAGGAGAGTTTACCCCCTTAAAGTAGGCACCCAGACCGTGAGCGGGACTGGCGATTCCAGCCGAAGGCAAAAAGGTTGGGATAGGGAGAGCGGCTTCTTTCAGTAGCCCGACGGGAGGGAAAGGTTACCTGTTGGTGAATGCCCGCCGGAATGAGCCAGTAACGATACCACATTGTCCTCTCGTCGACCACCTGTGTCATCATCAGCTCATTTAACGACACTGCCGCCATCATCACTCCTCATCTCGAGACTGACGCACACTGCCTTCGGCAAACTTCCCTCTGTCGTCGAAGGGGCTTTGCACAGTCAATATTTGGAGGAAGAGCTAGAACCACATTTTCTAGTGCATGGAAACAATTCTTTTTGGTTTTGCTTACATTAAATTATTTAACATATGATATTAATTCTATAATTGAACCCGGGTCTCCTACGGCTGAGGTAGTAAGATTTTTCTTTCTTGCTCCCCTTGGATTTCTTGTAGAAAATTTAACATGGGATTACATACCACAATTAATAACATTATTTTAAAAAGAAATATCGGAATAAACGAGAGTCTGACAAATAGCCGACAATGTTAGCTCCTTTACGTATAAGACGATATATCGTCTTACTTGAGGGTTTGGACTCGGAGTTGAGTGCGGGAAGTTGGAGAGATTATCTAGCCTGCCTCGTTATACCTGCCTGTAGGAGACCTGGGTTCGATTCCATTAATACTATTGTAGAGGTAACATAAAATAAATAACAAAATGGAGAAGGTGAACTAATTTTTTTGTTTTTTTATCTTCTGTCTTTATATCCAGAATTAAAATTTATTGTCGAAAAGATACAACAATTAAAACGGTTCAACATGTTGTACTGGATAACTTCGCCCCAGTACAACCCCACCGCCATAAAGTAAAAAAAAAAAAAGAAAGAAATGGAGGTCTCGTCCTCCGGCTTTCAGATAATTAAAGAAGGCAGGAGGAGGGAGGGGGTAGGTTTGTCCAGCTGATCAATGAGCCCGAAATGGTACAATGGGCCGGCCAGGATTGAGCTCGGATAGGGGCTATTTGTCCCGATGCCTGGGCAAGAATGGTCCAGAATGACCTCCTTCCCGCAGCCTCTGATAGGATCCCATCGCGGCCATTGTCTCTTCCCACTTTATCAGGCGTTCTCCTCCTTTCTTCCCGTCCGACGCCCAGCTAAAGATATCACCTACATCCGATTTATTTCACTCCCTCTTTTCTCTCTTTATTGGAGGCGAGCCGCAACCCCCGCTATAGGAGCCTTTCCTCCAAGTTTAATTTATTTTTTAAAGTAAAAAGGTGCCTTGTTGATCCAAGAGAATCAGAAGTAGAGGAAGGATTGAACAACAGGACCTGAATGGAAGAAGTCAAATCATCTTAGTACAAATTTTTACTTCCCGCTCAGGTAAACCATTGGATGAGAACTAAAAAAACTCCGATATGAATATCACACATTGCCTCCAAGTATTAAGTTAAAAAGTATACTAAGATAATTTTAGTTGGGGTTCGGTCAAGGTAGATCCAAAAAACACAAATTTAAAAAAATATATTTTTTAATAAAGGATTATCCATGACTGGAAATGTGAACTTAGGGACAGGACGTCCTCTCTCATCTTCATGATAGCCCTGAAGATGGCTTACAATGTAAGCCGAAACGTTGGCAGATAATCCTTTATTAAAAAATACTTTTTTTAATTTGTATATTTTTGGATCTACCTTGACCGAACCCCAACTAAAATCATCTTAGAATAATATCTACGGTCAACAAACTCTCCTTTTGTTAAAAAGTATAGGAAATTATGGTCTATTTTAGGGGAAAAATCCATCAATACTAGTTTTTATTTTTATTTTTAGATTTTTTCCTCCAAAAAAGTGTTGAATAACAAATTACGGGCCTTATTTATGTAATAATTGTAAGTTTTATGAAAATATAGTAAACATTTCAAAAACATATTAATTAAAATCGTTGGATTCCAGTACTTTTCTCAAGTAAGTCTCTTAAATTTCGCTAGATAACTTCCAGATCTGATTTTTCATTAGTATATGGTTAACAATTTATAGTTTATGAAAATTACACCTATATTGCTTTAATTAAAGTAATTATTTTTATAGTTCAAAGTCAGAGACCAGGTGAGTCAGATTTTAAGGTATAAATATATTTCATATAAAAAGTACATATCTTAAGGCTTAAGACATTTGGGAATATATTGTGGGTATTTGAAGTAATTGTATCGTTGATACTTAGATGCATAATACTCCTAAGATTTACTCATAATACTCCTATCTCTAAAGATTTGACTGAACTTTCACTCAATCTTCCAAATCACTGCTAGCCCTCATGATGGTTTGTAATATAAGACTAAAAATCAGTTTTAAAATATATAATTTTCCTTTAATATTGACAATTATATCTTTAAAGATCACGCAATCGTACGACAACAATTAATGTTCAGTTATACTTAGCGGTCACTATTGTCCCTCATTAATATTCCCCATTGTGGAATTTATTAATTTGTGACTAATCCTAACATAAAAAGATTGATAGATTTTTAAATCAAATATAGAACATAAAATGTGGGATGGCAAATTAATTAAGTTACTTTTCTAACTGACTGAAGGAAGGTCATATAACATCCGGTCATGATAATAAAATCAGTATTTTTGGGGTCCCAAATATATTTGATAACAGTGATGTATACTGAAATTTATCATTTATTCACTTAATCGCCATTTCATTTTCTACTAATGTAATCCCTCTCAAGGCGTGAAGGGTGTGGGATATTTGTCACTCATCATACATCACGGCTGATCATCGCTCCATGAGCATTGAGGAGATGCGGGGCGTGAGTGATCACACGTGACCCCGACACGTGGCGCGACACGCGGCCACCCGACGCGAAACTCGATAAGAGCGCCTGACTGCAACAAGCGTCGCTACAAGGCTGGAGGCGTACTTATCTCTCGGCCGGCCTGATCCACTATCTATGTAGATCCCTCTTCAACCATCAATTACCCTATCTCTTCTTCCTGCATCTCACACTACATTCAGATTACACTTTTTTTTTTATTGTCCTCTCTCCTCATCTACATCTACAGCTGTCACCCTCCCATGTTGCTAGATTCACCTCTACAGGCCAGAACAATGTATTGTAAAGTTTTGCTGGTTCAACTCCTTTAATTTGCTGTGCCCGAAATATTTCAGCAACAATTTTGTATGTAAAATCTGTATTTAGTTCACTTAAGCAGTTCGAAGTATATAAAAGAAGTTTTAGGAAAAATGATTAATTATTTTATTATCATACTTTCTCTTATCCGTCTTCATTGGTTTCTACAAACCATCTTCTGTTAGCGAGAGCTTTCGGACATTATCCATCCTCGTAGACGAATACATGTGTTCACTGTCACTGTCTGTGTATATAGAGTTAATTACAGACAGTGACAGTGGACACATGTATTCGGCCACGAAGATGGACAATGTCCCAAAGCGCTCGCCAACAGAAGATGGTTTGGAGAAACCAATGAAGACGGATTACAGAAGGTATGATAAATATAAGTATTATTTTTACCCTGTAACAATATACCCTCATGTACTTATGCATATAAATTTGTTATGTATCTTCATCTCACTTAATAGAATAAACCATGTATATAAATAGTTTATAAAGTTCGCCTATTTAATACGCCCTTGGCTCATATGCCTTCAAGCAAGACGGTGTGAAACACCGCCCCTCAAATTGGTTATGAGTTGTGGATAATTCCTTATTTAACGTGAATGGACTAACTACTATTGCGATAATATAATCTGGTGGGATTCGTCGTGTTAAGTATAAATTTTATTAATACTTAACATATAATTTCTATTAATAACTGAGCTATCTACTATTCTATTCATTGGTAATTATAATAACCCTTTAAATTATTTTACTTATGAAAAGTGTCTCGTATATTTTACAATGTTATAAATATGTTTTGCAACATTTTCCTGGACATTAAAAATACAGTCATAATCTTGTCAATTGATTTAGTGATCTAGATTCTTCCTCTCAGTGACTTCTACGCCTATGAGTGTTAGTGGGTCGTCTTATATTAAAAGCTCCGGCAAAAGGTTTTGAAATATCCAATTCCATATGCATCCATATGATGCATTGTGAGATCCAATGATGAATATGTCACCCATTTACAGCCATTACTACTACAGCTTTTAAGGAATTTATATGATGGACTATAAAGAAGCTGTATATGTTATACATGAATGTAAATCTAGTATCAATCCCTAAACTGGTTATATAATTAGTACTAAAGTACAGTCACATCTCCATCATGTCTTCGGCTAATTCTTCTCTTTGTTCAGTACAGACAGCAGGTGCCTAAGCAAAATGGTCACTAAGATCTTTCAACCTTTGAATTTAACCCACATTTACGAAGAGCTTTTGAGAAAGAACGGTAATAATTCAAAATATTTCGAGTAACTAGTACTAAGAGTTATTTTCAACTACCTAGAGACAACACATTAACATTTCTTATTTTATGGATAATTCACATAAAACTTCCAAAATTTAAAAAAAAAAATATAATAATCACATTCAAGAAAGATACTTTTTAACAGAATCCCAAGGCAATAACCAGTTACAGACAACAAGGATCTACCGTGGCCCTAATCCAGTGAAACTGAAAGTGTCAAACTCGTATTCTCAGTCATTCGTAGTTCATTTTCCAAGTTCATTATTTATTGTTTGTTTTCCATAGGGAAAATCATGTTTATGTTAAGTTGTAAATAAACACATATGGGTATTTCCCTTATTTCTCCAGAAACATTGAAGAGCGAGCCTCAACTAAATGCGGCTAATTTATCACTCTTGGGTTGGCCTTCGAGGGGAAATAAGAAAAGGAGGGGTTTCGCAAGGCACGCGGAGCCTGGAGTAGAAAAGCACGAGGGCGATTAGCCTGCCGTAATAGAGGATGTATTGCGCGATAAGAGAACTCCACAGATAAAGGAATCCGCGACAGATTGCACTACCCTCGTTGTCGTCTAATGTCCGTCCTTGGGGTCGACCTCACGGAGGATTTCAGATGTGACAGACCCCCGAAACACCCCAACGTTATTCGAGCGGCATTGCTCAACCTATTCTAAGGAATTCAACGGGAATTGGAGGAATTACCATGGGCGACCTACATTAAAGACACGGACAGCTTAGCGGTTACACCTTTAAAGACCTAAACATTCGGTCTTCCAGAGTACAGTTCGTCTCTTTATTATTTATTTCATCAGATTTTCTCAAGCTATAGGAATCCTTTAACGATCCATTATAGTAAAACCTAAAAATATAAGGCCCAAATTTATTCTCCTATTGCTTTATTATCAAAAAATTAAGAAATCAAATTTGGCTTACTTTTCCTATTATCCGCATATTCCTTTTCTATTTTTTTAAGACGAATCTAATATTAGACGTGGTAATTTACTCTTGTTTATGGGTGTTTTATTTTTTATAAAAAAAAATGAAATGAAATAAACAAAAATTAAAATTTTCAGTGCTAACAGACTTCACATACCACTATTATATTTATGAATACTAATAGCCACTACTATCAACCCCGTCAAAAAGGAGACGACATAGCCAAGCGAATTGCTTAGTTTTACAATTAATGAATATTTCATTATTTGTATTTGAGCAGTCCATGACATGTAATCCTCCACATTTAGATCTTTCATTACTCCTAAATAAATATTATACCAGCTAAATAGAAAAAAAAATGTATTCGTACTTGACATTTCATGTGATCCCCAATCATATTCGTTTTATTTCGCTCTGTAACATACTTTCAAATTATATTTAAAATAGTAAAGCCAAATATCATTTAAAAAACAAATAATTTCGGCTTTTAAGCCGTAGAGTTAAAAATTATTCAGTACAGATAAGCCCACACTTCTACGACGACGGGGAGGGTTGGAGGTTTGAGAGTGTTTAAGAGCAGGTTCTGCAAAGAAGAAATGAGGTCTTGAACGAATGGCATATTAAAATTTTGGTGAAGGGAGGAATTGGATACGTAATAGGCATTAGCGATTATTCTGAGGGTTTTAGATTGAAAACACCGTATGTTCATATTGGTCGTAGAAAAGTCCTGTAGAGCGTCAGTTTATTTTCTATTCTACGGTAGGAGTTACAATTCATGAGTCTGTAAAGAAATCCTTGCCGTCGATTGAGTTCTTGTCTTTAAATTTTAGTATGTTCACCCCATATGAGTCTTGATTCAAGATGGAACCCAAGGTAACGAACAAAATTTGAGAGTGTAACTTGAACGAATTTCACTTCATTACTTTATATTCTCCATTGCCACACCATTGTTTGATATTTTAGAGATGATCTTGTATGTTTTTAGAAGCAAATTTAGTATCATGGTGGGAAGATAGAATAGCCCTGTCGTCTGCAAATAGAGCTAAGAGGATACTTGGATGGGTAGGGATGTCAGCAGTGTACAGGATAAATAGGATGGGCCCAAGCACACTACCTTACCGAATCCTAAAGAAACGGTTAGATAATTAGGACTTAAGGATTAGGTAAATGTCAATGGAAAGTATGGATTTCATTTTTAAAAACAGATAGCTGTGCCAAACTTCATCGAATTTTTGAGGAACACCCAAAAAATACCCCCTGAGCAGTAATCTTAGCGCTCCAGAAAAGAGAAAATTTAGTGTACGACGCGAAACACCTGATGGACAGTAAATGTTTAAGTTAAAAGGCAAACTAATAATTTGGGAAAATAATATAGGGTTCTATGGATGAAATTATTTGTTTTAGAAGAATTTTAATTGAAAAAAAAGTGTAGGAAGGAGACTTATAGAACGGTAGGATGAAGGGTTATAGGTATGGTGTTTTTCCATGTTTGGGAAATAGTATTATACCATAATATTCTCAGAGGAGAATATATTTTTCGTCCATAATAACCATTACGGGTAAGATATTGTTAAGAGGCTGAAGAGCATAGAGAAACTACGAATCCTTTCTATTTAAATTCGATCTAAGAAAATGAAGCTATTGGCCCAACTAGCGTTCCTGAAGAGGTACAAAGACCTTAATATAGTATAATATAGTACATTCGTATCATAATTATAATTATCATAATATTATTTTTCTACTTGTTCAAGCCCGGAATAAGTAGTTTAAGTAGCTATGAATAATGTAAATAATTTAAAGGTAATAAAAAGAAAATGTTAATTGGCAATATTTAAAAATATAATTACTTTATAAATTGTATCCATATATATATATATATATATATATATATATATATATATATATATGTAGCAATCAAGAGCAGGTCGGATAGAGAGTGCAGTGCACACACAAAAGAGATATATATATATATTCACATATATACACAATTAACCGACATAGATGAAGACTTGGGTCAATAGGGCACTCAGGATTTTTTCACCTAATAACATACAAATTTGTAAAGATCCTGAAGTCTCTAGCCCTGCAATATCCCATGTGGGGCGGCCGGAAGGAGGTGAATGGGCAGGTAGGACTCCATTGATGCCCCATGAATGAGGGCATCATCAGTCACGGGCTGTCCGCCTCCGCCCCGCACTTCCGCCGACCATAATGCCCGCCATACAGTCGGCCCTCAGATATTCCCCGGGCTCAATACGTCCCATCACGGGGAGACCTCCGTGGTGGTGTACGAAATTGAAGTCCTCCTTAGCAGATATCTCGGCGAATACGTGCCACCTGATTCACCCGTTCGAACATCAAGATACAGATTTAGGTACGAGCGAGTAATTGAAATTAAGTCAGCCCAATTACGGACATATTTGATGATGCATTAATGAAGCTCGTAATAATAGTAGCAAGTATTGCTTATCCGCCCTCGCCTACACTCGCCTAATATAAATATTTATTATAAATAGACTCTCACCGGTAAATAACCCTCATTATAATAAAATATACCCTCACCCAATACACCTTTGGCTAAAATGAAATACATAAATATAAGTATTAATCTAAAAGGTTATTTCCATCACCAATGAATATAGAACTATCATACCCTCTATTGTCCGTCTTCATTGGTTTCTGCAAACCACCTTCTGTTGGCGAGCGCTTTCGGACATTGTCCATCTTCTGGCCGAATACATGCGTTCACTGTCAATGTCTGTATTCGGCCAGAAGATGGACAATGTCCGAAAGCGCTCGCCAACAGAAGGTGGTTTGCAGAAACCAATGAAGACGGACAATAGAAGGTATGATAAATATAAGTATTATTTTTACCCTGTAACAATATACCCTCATGTACTTATGCATATAAATTTGTTATATATCTTCATCTCACTTAATAGAATAAACCATGTATATAAATAGTTTATAAAGTTCGCCTATTTAATACGCCCTTGGCTTATATGCCTTCAAACTAGACGTTGTGAAACTCCGCCCCTCAAATTGGTTATGAGTTGTGGATAATTCCTAATTTAACGTGAATGGACTAACTACTATTGCGATAATATAATCTGGTGGGATTCGTCGTGTTAAGTATAAATTTTATTAATACTTAACATATAATTTCTATAAATAACTGAGCTATCTACTTCAGACTGTGGAACTAAACATTTTAGTCCTGCAGTCTAAGAGGTAACTATAAACCTCCCTCGGATAGCTCTCCATACATCATTATCGATCTGATGATGACTTACAAGTTAAGTCGAAACGTTGGCAATAGTAAAAAAAAAAAATTGCTCAATAACTTTAGAATATTTTATTTTTCTCATCATGGCCGAAACCTTAATTACTTCTCATGTGCAGTATTACATATTCTTTTAATAATATGGAATATTTTATGAGGCTGAAATCACTATTTTAA
The DNA here is from genome assembly GCA_000696205.2 of Oncopeltus fasciatus. NCBI lineage: Eukaryota > Metazoa > Arthropoda > Insecta > Hemiptera > Lygaeidae > Oncopeltus > Oncopeltus fasciatus. The sequence continues at coordinate 228,246 of KZ807883.1, read as the reverse complement.
AAATTAAAGAGAAGGGTGTATTACATGCCTACCTCCCCTCTCCATCTTTAAGGCCCCTTTTTTCACTTCTGGACTAATACATACTTGGTCATTAATAGAAAGATATTTTTTCTTGAAAGTTATTTTTTCTCGTGGAACGTAGAAATAAATAAAAAACCCTTTCAACCACTTGGGGTCAAGGAGGAAGGGACTATCTATAAGTTACTATCCCATTCTCAACAATCATGACAAAGGATAAGCTTTTATCGATATAAGGACGGAATGTGAACCCCCAAAGTCAGGATTACGAGACCCGAACAGATCCCGTGAGCTACCCTGGCGGCACAAATTTAGATATCGTTATCAAACCATTAGTATATGTGGCCATATTCAACAATTCTTAAATCACTTGTAATAAACAGAACTCATATTGAGCTGATTATTAAATTTTGAGACCTTTTTAAAAATGAGTGTACATAAAAATGAATAGTTAGCCAAGTGTGAAACCGTTTTCATAATTTTAGAAAAATGAAAAATTATCTGTCTTTTTACAAAATGTATTTCCACTATTTGTTTAGCCTTTCCTTCTTTTAAAATTATGCGCTTAAGATTATCTGCAAAGTTCACCTCACGCCACTCGAGAAGGAATTGATGACCTAGCAATTGACACACTCAGAAAATTAAACCATAATTTATATTTATGTTTTACAATATGCATGTATGCATGCGCGATTGTGAATGTGTATATATATATATATATATAAAAGTTCTTTAATTTTTAAGACCTAAAAGAATACTTTCAGAGACGGGTAACCTCTCTTTTCAGTCTGGGTTTTCTTCTTGAGTAGTACATTTTCTATCTTATAATTTATATTTTAGTTCAGACATCGTCCGTGAGTTATTAGAAAAATAATACAATTATTATACTAAATTTTGCAAAATTTCAACAAAGGTTTTCACAACAAATAGTTTTGGTAATTTCTTACTTTTTCAATATTTGCGGTTCCTAACGAATAAATTTAAGCCTCGCTTCAAGGTCTGGGTAATTGACTTATCAATTCCGCCCCCTCCAAATAAGTAAACTTCCACTTTAAAATAAATAAAAGTTAGAATGAGAATTAAATTTTTCACATAAGCTTGTGGGGGAAGTTGAATGATTCTTTAGTCTTTATCTGATTTATTTATAACATTATTTTAGCTGAGGGCAGTAATACATAGATAGGACTTGTTTTTGTTACTGAAACTCACATATGAGATTTCTATTTGCGGACGAATAAGCTATCCTATCCTCCCATCCCGATCCTAAAAGTGCTTCTAAGAGATCACCGCAAAAAAAAATCAAACAATGGTGTGGCAAATGGAGAATAAAAATCAATGACGAAAAATGCGTCAAGTTAATTTCCAACTGCGGAAAAAAGATATCCCTGAAATTGTGAAATTTAACAATATCCCTTTACCACATTCAAATTCCGTTCGTCACCTTGGGTTCTATCTTGGCTCACGACTTACATGGGGCGAACACACTAAAATTAATAGACAAGAACATAATAGAAGATATGGACTTCTTTACAGAATTATGAATAATAACTCCAATCTTACGATTGAAAACTAACTGACGCTCTACAAAATCTTATAACGACCAATCGGACTTATGGAGTAGAAATCTGGGGTGCCGCCAAGCCTTCCAGCATCCAAAGAACCCAGTCCGTTCAATCCAAAACCCTGAGAGTAATCGCAAATGCTCCCTATTACGACGTATCCAATTCCTCTCTTCACCACGATTTTAATATTCCTTGTGTTCAGGATCTTATTTCTTCCCGCTTCACACTTTTCCACAGTAAACTGCCATACCATCCTAATCCACTTGCACGGACCATGTCTTCCAACTCCAACCCCTACAACCCTCCCCGTCGACTCAAACGAAGATGGCCCCGTGACCTCCTGGGGGCATAATCTGTAAATAATTTGAGAGTGGTGTCGTTGGTCACCTTCTCTCCTCATGTGATTGACATTGAATGTCTTTTTTTAATTCATTGAGGTGATAAAATTACAAAATGTTTTTATTTAATAGAATGTAATAAATAAATACAAGTTTAATAATAAAAAATAGATTTTTCTGGGCTTAAATATTTTGAATGACATGTGTCGTTAAATTTAATGTTTTTCTCTTATTAAAGTTTTCAGTCAATATGTACTACATGCACATTATATGTGGAAACGAAGATATCTCGTTAACTTCTGATTCTGGTGTTCTTTCTTATATCAAGTAACCAAATAACAATTATAAAACTTTTAATTTTTCGGTCTGCATGTTGTATTAATTACCAGGTGGCCAGCCATTATAATTACTCGAAAAGTAAATTATATTTTATTAATTTATTCCGGAAAGGGAGGATTCAGCTCAGTCAATATTACAATTGAGTTCATTCAATATGAAATTGACTCCTCTTCTAATAAATTAAATAGAAGGACCCCGAGAGCGGCTACCATAGGTATTTCGACCTGAGCTCATTCTGAACATTATAGACGGAGAAAACTGAATAAGTTCATCCAAGGTTCATTCTTCTGAGGGTCCGACTTATTCCTCAAAGGTACTGGGCCTGACAAGGTGCCACTACAGCCGTGGAGTCAAGCTTTTTACCAGCCTTCTCGGAACGGGCAACAAAGCGGGTTAACGTAGTTAGGAAGGAAACGGCCCCCGGGACAAGGGGATGAATGGGCGGCGGAGGGGTGAATGAATGTGTCCCAGGTAGAGCGTACCTGGGCACGCCAGACAGCCTGGCACCGGCCTGAATGGCCCTGATTAGTCACAGGATTACAACTCATTGACACCGAAAAGAAAACCAACACTGCTACCTGCTCGACCTCGGCATACGATCCGCCCACAAGCCGAGAAGTCAGATATCTACCTCAACTCCGCCAAAGGAAAACTGCTTTTTAAGTCGTTTTACGTTTTGGATACAATGGTTATTCGTTGGATTCCAATAAGCCATGACAGTTCCTTATGTTGTCGAATTCTATGCTTTAAATCAAATAATGCATTCCTTTAAACGCATGGTGATAACATAATTATTTTTAATGAAATAACAAAATCAACTTCAGCAATAAACAAGCTTGTTTATCACAGCCTAGTACGGTCGGGTCCTCTCTTCTCGTGTTCGCATGTCCTCGGCTACTCCCGACTCTCTGGACCGTCTTTTAGATCCCGGGCTCTGGAGAGACGCGAGCACTCTGGTTGGCAGGGGGTGTACGCGTCTCACCTGTAGAGCTGCAAAACTATTTACAACGCACAACATAGCAAAGAGAGCAGCCGGGCGTGGCCGTGGCGGAGATCGGGGGGTGGGGTTTTGGCCGTCTCTTGGACAGGGAACTTGACTCAACAAACCTTCCAATAAGACTGGTATCATTTATTACATTAAGTCACGCACTCATATACTAAGAACTGCTAAAAGAAAAATGGTGTAATGATATCATAGTATACTTAAGACTGAAGATTAAAAGTATTTACAGTAGAATAATAATAATAAAATTAAAAAAAAAGATTAAAATTTAAAAGAGCTCTTGTCCTAATAATGTTTTTTTTGTATCAATAATATAACTGTATAATAAAATGAATTATAAAAATTTGAAAGAAAAAAAAATATCTATCTTTCTATCTTACATAACATTAAATTGTCTACAACGATGATAGACAATAGTAATTGAGGCAATAATGACCCTCAGTGGTTGCCATGCCTTTAATAGGAAAAAAAACAAAAAAAAAAAAGACTTGTGTTTTTGAGGACCGTACTCTGATGTTTTGAGTTAATAATTTCAAACTATATGAAGGATGATTTGACTGAATTTTGCAGTGAAAGGTATTTTCTTTGCGGTTATTTCTGCCAGTTTTCAGACCACTACTCGAGAGTCCAGACACTTAGCTGACTGTAGAATGAAGGCAATCTTAGTCATCGCCCTCGCGAACTCATACGATACCAATATGGCTCGTACCCAGAAAGCTCCGCTACTGCAAAGAGAGAATTTAGGAAACTTATTATCCCCAAATATTACTTTATTTACCTTAATCTATAAGTATAATGAAAATTTGAGAATTCTACTAAATATTTTTAATCATTGGCAAAAATGTAAGCTAATTAGTATAGTCTTCTCGAACAAATAATTCCAAAAAAAAGTATTCTTTGTATTATAATTTAATTGAAATTTTTTACCGCTTGTTAATTGTCACAAGAAATTATTAACTAATCACAGTCACTTTGTCAATAAATTTTGTTGGAAAATCTTTGGTAATCTTTTTAGCTCTTAATAATCAGACATCGTTTCAGGGTTTGTTTTTCAGTTTGTTCATTGGAATGATGTCATAGCTGTATAGATGAGTATTGGTCCATCTGGCAATCATTTAGCAAATTAGAAGTATTGAATTGACAGTACTTTAATAGTTCAAGTACATTTTGAGTCCAAGAGCAACTACATAAAAAAATATAAAATAATCACAAATTTATTGCGAAGAGTAAAATAAAAACTCGTCTCCTTGAAAAAAAATTAATCCAAAACCTTGTAATAATTATTATTTTTCATTTCAGCTGATTTTTTTAATGATATAATGTTAATTAAAGGAAATCAGGCTTTTTATTACAGTAAATTGAAAGCTTAAAAATGATTTTTCTATGACCAATCCAACTTAGGTGATGCTAATTATGCAGACAAATAATGACCGTGAATATTATCAATCCAATTGTACAGGATAATAAATTTAAAAAATTAAATATTAAACGCAGAAAAATGGAAAGTAAAAAAAAAAATTAAATATTTCAGTGACTGCTGTCTTTCGTTAAAGAGACAAGGAAAGGTACTTTCTTCCTAATTGTAGGCAATAGGATAATATGAGATAGAAGGATAAATCGATTGTATGAATTCTTTGGCCATTGGTTGGGAAAGGAGGTTTAGAGAGTCTAAATTAAAAAATAATTAGTAACTTCATAACTTCATAAATATATTAGTATATATATTATATATATCTCCCCGTCGACTCAAACGAAGNTGTGTGTGTGTGTGTGTGTGTGTGTGTGTGTGTGTGTGTGTGTGTGTGTGTGTGTGTGTGTGTGTGTGTGTGTGTGTGTGTGTGTGTGTGTGTGTGTGTGTGTGTGTGTGTGTGTGTGTGTGTGTGTGTGTGTGTGTGTGTGTGTGTGTGTGTGTGTGTGTGTGTGTGTGTGTGTGTGTGTGTGTGTGTGTGTGTGTGTGTGTGTGTGTGTGTGTGTGTGTGTGTGTGTGTGTGTGTGTGTGTGTGTGTGTGTGTGTGTGTGTGTGTGTGTGTGTGTGTGTGTGTGTGTGTGTGTGTGTGTGTGTGTGTGTGTGTGTGTGTGTGTGTGTGTGTGTGTGTGTGTGTGTGTGTGTGTGTGTGTGTGTGTGTGTGTGTGTGTGTGTGTGTGTGTGTGTGTGTGTGTGTGTGTGTGTGTGTGTGTGTGTGTGTGTGTGTGTGTGTGTGTGTGTGTGTGTGTGTGTGTGTGTGTGTGTGTGTGTGTGTGTGTGTGTGTGTGTGTGTGTGTGTGTGTGTGTGTGTGTGTGTGTGTGTGTGTGTGTGTGTGTGTGTGTGTGTGTGTGTGTGTGTGTGTGTGTGTGTGTGTGTGTGTGTGTGTGTGTGTGTGTGTGTGTGTGTGTGTGTGTGTGTGTGTGTGTGTGTGTGTGTGTGTGTGTGTGTGTGTGTGTGTGTGTGTGTGTGTGTGTGTGTGTGTGTGTGTGTGTGTGTGTGTGTGTGTGTGTGTGTGTGTGTGTGTGTGTGTGTGTGTGTGTGTGTGTGTGTGTGTGTGTGTGTGTGTGTGTGTGTGTGTGTGTGTGTGTGTGTGTGTGTGTGTGTGTGTGTGTGTGTGTGTGTGTGTGTGTGTGTGTGTGTGTGTGTGTGTGTGTGTGTGTGTGTGTGTGTGTGTGTGTGTGTGTGTGTGTGTGTGTGTGTGTGTGTGTGTGTGTGTGTGTGTGTGTGTGTGTGTGTGTGTGTGTGTGTGTGTGTGTGTGTGTGTGTGTGTGTGTGTGTGTGTGTGTGTGTGTGTGTGTGTGTGTGTGTGTGTGTGTGTGTGTGTGTGTGTGTGTGTGTGTGTGTGTGTGTGTGTGTGTGTGTGTGTGTGTGTGTGTGTGTGTGTGTGTGTGTGTGTGTGTGTGTGTGTGTGTGTGTGTGTGTGTGTGTGTGTGTGTGTGTGTGTGTGTGTGTGTGTGTGTGTGTGTGTGTGTGTGTGTGTGTGTGTGTGTGTGTGTGTGTGTGTGTGTGTGTGTGTGTGTGTGTGTGTGTGTGTGTGTGTGTGTGTGTGTGTGTGTGTGTGTGTGTGTGTGTGTGTGTGTGTGTGTGTGTGTGTGTGTGTGTGTGTGTGTGTGTGTGTGTGTGTGTGTGTGTGTGTGTGTGTGTGTGTGTGTGTGTGTGTGTGTGTGTGTGTGTGTGTGTGTGTGTGTGTGTGTGTGTGTGTGTGTGTGTGTGTGTGTGTGTGTGTGTGTGTGTGTGTGTGTGTGTGTGTGTGTGTGTGTGTGTGTGTGTGTGTGTGTGTGTGTGTGTGTGTGTGTGTGTGTGTGTGTGTGTGTGTGTGTGTGTGTGTGTGTGTGTGTGTGTGTGTGTGTGTGTGTGTGTGTGTGTGTGTGTGTGTGTGTGTGTGTGTGTGTGTGTGTGTGTGTGTGTGTGTGTGTGTGTGTGTGTGTGTGTGTGTGTGTGTGTGTGTGTGTGTGTGTGTGTGTGTGTGTGTGTGTGTGTGTGTGTGTGTGTGTGTGTGTGTGTGTGTGTGTGTGTGTGTGTGTGTGTGTGTGTGTGTGTGTGTGTGTGTGTGTGTGTGTGTGTGTGTGTGTGTGTGTGTGTGTGTGTGTGTGTGTGTGTGTGTGTGTGTGTGTGTGTGTGTGTGTGTGTGTGTGTGTGTGTGTGTGTGTGTGTGTGTGTGTGTGTGTGTGTGTGTGTGTGTGTGTGTGTGTGTGTGTGTGTGTGTGTGTGTGTGTGTGTGTGTGTGTGTGTGTGTGTGTGTGTGTGTGTGTGTGTGTGTGTGTGTGTGTGTGTGTGTGTGTGTGTGTGTGTGTGTGTGTGTGTGTGTGTGTGTGTGTGTGTGTGTGTGTGTGTGTGTGTGTGTGTGTGTGTGTGTGTGTGTGTGTGTGTGTGTGTGTGTGTGTGTGTGTGTGTGTGTGTGTGTGTGTGTGTGTGTGTGTGTGTGTGTGTGTGTGTGTGTGTGTGTGTGTGTGTGTGTGTGTGTGTGTGTGTGTGTGTGTGTGTGTGTGTGTGTGTGTGTGTGTGTGTGTGTGTGTGTGTGTGTGTGTGTGTGTGTGTGTGTGTGTGTGTGTGTGTGTGTGTGTGTGTGTGTGTGTGTGTGTGTGTGTGTGTGTGTGTGTGTGTGTGTGTGTGTGTGTGTGTGTGTGTGTGTGTGTGTGTGTGTGTGTGTGTGTGTGTGTGTGTGTGTGTGTGTGTGTGTGTGTGTGTGTGTGTGTGTGTGTGTGTGTGTGTGTGTGTGTGTGTGTGTGTGTGTGTGTGTGTGTGTGTGTGTGTGTGTGTGTGTGTGTGTGTGTGTGTGTGTGTGTGTGTGTGTGTGTGTGTGTGTGTGTGTGTGTGTGTGTGTGTGTGTGTGTGTGTGTGTGTGTGTGTGTGTGTGTGTGTGTGTGTGTGTGTGTGTGTGTGTGTGTGTGTGTGTGTGTGTGTGTGTGTGTGTGTGTGTGTGTGTGTGTGTGTGTGTGTGTGTGTGTGTGTGTGTGTGTGTGTGTGTGTGTGTGTGTGTGTGTGTGTGTGTGTGTGTGTGTGTGTGTGTGTGTGTGTGTGTGTGTGTGTGTGTGTGTGTGTGTGTGTGTGTGTGTGTGTGTGTGTGTGTGTGTGTGTGTGTGTGTGCGTGCGTGCGTGCGTGCGTGCGTGCGTGCGTGCGTGCGTGCGTGCGTGCGTGCGTGCGTGCGTGCGTGCGTGCGTGCGTGCGTGCGTGTGTGTGTGTGTGTGTGTGTGTGTTTACCTGAAGCTCAAGTTTAAAGTTTATGTTTGTTTAGAAATGGCTATGGCGTCATAGCTAGCGAACTATAAACAACAAATAATTAGACATCAATCACTAGAATGAATATCCCATAATGTTGTTCGTAAATCAGGTAAATCGTATGACTTAATCCGGTGCAGAACACATCATTTTAAAGTATTCTTTAAAATGCCTATACTTTTTTATTTAAAAAAAGTCCTGTAAATAAATATTATTTGTTTATTAGGAGAGAGGGGGAACTTGAAACCCATCACTAGATTATTACGGGAAAGTATTATTCTTCAACCCATAAACTACATCTTAAACATAATTCTTAATTTAAAAAAATATATAACCTTTATTTATGTATTAAATTCTGTTAAAAATAATTAAAAACATTTTGTAATTTGATAACCATGAATTAAAAAAAAAAATGACATTAATGAAAGTCACATGAGGAGAGGAGGTGACCAGTGACACCACTCTCAAATTATTTACAAACTATGTCCCCAGGAGGTCGCGAATTCTTAATTAAAATATTTCTAAGATCCAGCTGTATTATAGAGAAGACACAGCATTTCTCGGTTCATAGCATTAAAATGTTTATTCATATATGTGTATATATACGAGTAAGATAGTTTGGATATTTGCGAGGGCATACCTTTATTTAGTTAAAAACATATCACCGTGAGTGAACCTCCACTGTTACTTCAACACAAATATTAAAATCGGCTATAAAGGCATGTTTTTAACTCTTCCAAATGACATTGAGTGACATGAATCAAGTCAACTATTTTTTGGCTTTCTGGAAAATGTGGCTACGTTATCAGTGAAGTCATTGTTTTCGTCCGAGTACAATCTCGTCTTCCTCCAGGCCAAGGCTGCGGGCCCCAACAGCACCTAGCGGATTCCAGCGCATCTCCTCCACTCTTCAGTCATCTGACTCCTTTGTGTGGGGCGGGCACTGTCAGCACTAGCTCTAATGACGACAGCTGAGAAAGCCGGTTCCCCGGGGGCCATTCAGAAAGATCGTGAATGGGAGAGCCGTAGTCATGAATGGCCTTGATCCGCTCGCCATGAATGGAGCCCACTGCTAGTCACGCACAGGTGTACTCCGCCTTCCTCATCAGAGGGAGGTTATATACCTCCATTTAGTCCAAAACAAATTTGCTATGGAAGTAAATATAAAAATTAGGCGGTGCCTATTCGTGCAACATCATCACATGAGGAAAGCTTATGACATAAAAGCTGATTATCTTCAATGGAGTTAAAATCGAGTTGATTACTATATTGTAACCATAAATAATTTAAAATTTCTTATTGCTAATTATCCTCACCTTCACTATGTTAGCAAATTTACCTTAGTACATTTAGCTATTCACACTTCGAAAAATTTTCTTTTTCTTCTCTGATCCTACTTAGGATATCATCCATTAAAATAGATAAAGTAAACTATATCAGTATTTAACCTTTATTCCGCAAATGTTGAATGGTTTTTAATGGCTGAAATCAATTGAGAGTGATATAAACAAGATAGAGAACAAATTCATGAATAAGTAATACCGTTACTATTTTTGCTAGGTTACAGTTATGGGAAAATGTATAGAACATAGTAGGTGCGTATTTTAAAATAAAAAACGTATTTTAAGGAAGAAATTTCAAAATAAATAGGTTGTTTTTTTTTTTTGTTTTTTTTGCGGCCCTTCCCTACCATCCCACTTGCATGTACACTTGATTTCACTTGTAGCTAAAGTATTTCATATGAAAGAAAAAAAATTAGCTAAAAAATATAATGAAGACTATTTAAATTGAATATATAATAGCCTAAACCATTTCAAGTAAATTTCAATAAATTTGCACTTTTAGAATGATGAAGGATTCATCATTAACATGAATGAAACAGTTCTGTCAGTCAAAAATAAACAGTATTTGGAGAATTTCATTTTTTCTTTTTTCAGATTGGTTAAGTTGCTAAAATTATCGCATATCTACCGGTGGTTTAATATTTGTACATTTATAGGTAAGTAAACCGTTACATATATCCTATTTGTAACCCCCCTTCGTTTCTTAAATGTTTGGGACTGTGTTTTTTTTTCAGAAATTAATGTAATAAATATCATATATTTTGGATAGATATAAACCTTTGTTTAATAAGGCAAGATCCTCTGAAAACCTCTGTAGAAGGACAGTAGAAATGAGGATAAGTCCACAAATGAACAAAGCTGATCTATTTTAGCCAAGTGTAGGCTGTCTAATTTAGCCGACGATTTTGTTGACCTTTATTCGAAAAAAGATAAGACTAAATCACTTTCGTAGGACTGTGGAGAAGGGATGTTCAGCGGGGGTTTAGTTGTCAGGGAAACTGAAGCAGGGACTTCTGACACACTTTGAAATTGCGATTTACACCGCGGAATGGGAACTGGTTCGATTACTGGATAGCGAATTACAGTGTAAATGAGGAGATGTCGAAAGGTTCCCCACTCACTTTTAAGTCCGACTGTCAAGCGGTCATTTTCGATGCATTTATACGTAGGCGTATTTTGTAATATGCGATTAATGAGTATTTAATCTCATGAAATAATATGATGAAAGGTGTAGTGTGGAAGAGAAAGGGCAGTGACAGTGAGGGTGGGAGGTGTTACCTGGGTGGTAGCGCATTTGTAGATTTGTAAAGCAGCGCGGGTAAAGCAGGAGGGGGGGGGGGATTTATTAGCATATAAAATGTGAGGCTGTCAGTTTGGAAGGATGGCCCGCCATAACAAGGGCTCCTCTCTCTCTCGCTCTCTCCCGGCATCTCTCACCCCGGGGTTTCGGCACATTTTCACCGCTCCTACACCTCTGACAAATCGGCCACAGTTTGAGCCAACATCTGATCCCCCCCCCTCCCCATCCACAGGCCCGCCATTACCCTCTTCCTCCGACCCCCCACCCCCCTCCTCCTCACCAATCCTGCCTCGTCTCTCTCTTAATCCGTCGGAAGGGAGGAAGTGAAAAATACCCTCACTTTATTATTAATAGAAAATGTAAACAGGGGTGGGGAGGTTGCCGGGGGTTTGCTGAGATCTGTCAGGCATGCCACCTGCGCTAGAGAAGCGACATCACTCACAGCGGAGCTTTCGTACAAACATCACTATTGGCAGAGAGGATTGTCCTCGCTCACTCTTTCCCTTCTCCATCCAAATAACCATTTTCCTCAGTAAGCTTTATTAGTAAGCATTGTTACATCATCTTTTAACTGACAGATTTCTTAAAATTTTAAAAATTCATATATTTTTACTTTTAGTGAATATTTTATGAATTTTTTTTTAAATAAGAAATTTATTTCTGTACTTGTTGTGCACCTTATAATTTGGAGCAACAATAACAGTAGACAACGTGGTGGGTTATCAGAACATGTAATACTGGATAGAGTTGGGATGCATGGAAAGGTCAGAGTGGAATTTATTAAAACGGGTTGTGATGAAGTCTTTAACAAAAGGAATTTCAAGGTCACTGTGGAGTAAGGAGTTTACGACATAATAGGGTGCATCAACTATGATTTTTTTTTTTTTTTTTTTTTACGAATAAGGATATTTTGTAAGCAATCAATTTTTTTTAGATAATCCATCAGCCTTGAAAAAGCATATATATAAATTGAAATAAATAACACGTAGGGATTCGGCCATGACAGGTTGTGAGTTTACATCTCCTCTTTAAGAAATTGTTGTTTACTCCATAAACATGGTATGTTGATGCTGTGATACTACCATGTTTCATTTGTAATCAGGTATTAATTCAAGACAGTGTTCAATAAAGCCTCTTGGAGTAAGACAAAGGCAGATTAGTAGCATGTTTAGTGAAACACAAATTTTACATAAATTTCATCCACTGGACTTAAAAATGGGAAGCAAAAACTCACCAGAGAATAAAATAGATATAATTTTGTCTAGTTTTCTTGCCTTGAAAAATGGTATTGTCAACACGAAAACAGTTCAAAATAAAATTATCTGTAGTCTGAGGTATTTGAACGTAAGCTATGAAAATAAAAAATAGAAGGAAAAATAGAAATTCTAGCTCTATAACAGAAAATATTATTTAAAATGAAGTGACTTGGGAGTTAAAAAACTCTCTATCATGCTAACAAGAACAAGTAAATATTTTATTTGAGTCTCTAACCTGCCATGCGAGAAAAAATAAAGGATTTGACAAATATTAAAACTTTTTCTGTATTTAGTCAGACCTTCAATAATTCAAAAATTAACTTTTTTCCAGAGAATTATGAAAAAAAGTCTGGATAAATATAATTGTCATTAATTTCATATTCTGTTAAAGTTAATCTCCTCTCTAATGCAAAAAGAAAAAACTTCTAAATAGGAATTCCAATAACAAAGCACACTAAAAACAATTTACATTTTGAAAGCATTGTACATTTACTGATACTTTTTTTTTAAGCTAAAAAATTACATAAACTTCCAAAAAACAACTTGAGTTTCATTGCACTTATATATAAGAAGAAAATAATTCTTCTACAATCATTAAATTTTCTGTGAAAATAAGCTAAAAATATTTCAAGCTGTTAAATGACAATTGATAATGACTTGGATTAAAGTAAAATTAAGATGTTCCTGAAGTAGGCGATAAGAAGAAATATACAATAGACAATTAACCCAAAATTAAATATAAAAAGAAGAGATATAAAGAGGATATCAGTGGAAATAAAAAGCCACATTCACTTATAGTGAATATGCTAAGAAATTTTGAGGTAAAAAAGTTAAATCCGGAACAAGTTAACGAAGGAGCCTTCCACTTTAAAAGAAAACCAGGCTCTTAATGGGCACTACTCAATAGTTAATATAAAATTAAGCTCAATAAAACGATCAGTCTTTTCCGTTTCTGGCTATGTACATCAGAAATTTCTGGCGGTTCTTCAGTTCCTATTGTTAATGGTAATGATGTAATGCTCATAAACATAGTAGACGCATCGATGTGGGATATTTGTTATTCGGTTTAAAATTGGGGACTTGTGAATGGTTTGTCAGATGGATATGACCCATATTTTTGTTCACAAAAGTAATTGTACAGCATCCAAAAAAATCGTCTCGAAATTTCGAATTGCATTTTTTCATGATTAATATTCTTTAAGAATGTAAAGTAAGATGATTTATTAATATTAGCCTGTAATGTTAGCTTATAACAAGATGTATGATTCAATTTTGTAGAGGATATTAATTTTTGTCTTGGCTGTTACATTGTATTAAATTAATTTAATAATTCGTTGGAAATTATTAGTTTTCTCTTTACCCTCCTAGTTACATGATTCACTTGATTCTTTTGTCGTAAAAATAACATAGAATATAAAAGTTATAAAGTTATGCTTTAAATGCATAAGTTCCAAAAACAATTTTCAAAAAAAAAATAAGAAAACGAAAGGTTTAACGATTTCCCCCCCCCCCCTAAACCTCTCTCTCCTCCCCTTTCTTTATTTTCAACAGTAAAGAACTCTGACGTTTGCAAAGAAGTTTAAATACCGAATTAAGTCTCTTTTTTTTCAAAATTACAAGAGTTAAATACTATAATCTGAAATCAATTTACACTGCTTTAGCAATTTTTCAAATATTTTCTGACCTCCATTAAATCCAATAATTCCTGCTGTTAGCATCTGTTATCCAGAAGGCAGCTAGTGGTGGGCTTTCCAGATGCCGAAGGCTCGGACAGAATCCATCACGTGCAGTAGGTATTACCTCCCTCGGTGGGCCTCAATCAAACGCAATTAATTAATAAGAGAATGAGCCAGCTGTTGCCCCGGCTACTTCGATGACAGTCAATTCCCAGCTGTAATCCCTCCGGCACCTCGCTCCCTCTCTCTGGGGCACTCTCTCTCTCTCTCTCTCTCTCTCTCTCTCTCTCTCTCTCTCTCTCTCTCTCTCTCTCTCNTAATTAAAAAAAAACATATTAATGTATATATAACTTGTACCTCAATACTTTTATGAGAAAAAAATCAATTTCTAATATTGAATTTCTACAATGTATTCACGAATTAACTATAAGAAGATATATAAGAATGTAATTAAAATATGCAAGTTTCCCCCTTTTTATAGTATAAATATCAAATTTGTTATTATAGTTGCTTTCAAAAAACTATTCTAAATATAACGTAATAATCGATCTCAAGGGAGAGGAGAGATTATACACAGGATTTATTAGAGGACCATTAATATCTTCATTGTTGTTAGTTTATGAAAAGTAATATAGAATATAATATGTTTAAAATGAGATTTTTCCTAATGTTTTCCCTAATTTAAAAAAAATCGCACAAAATTTTATATTCTGTAAAACATTTATGTCGAAAAAGCACAGGTTAAAGAATGTATCAAGAGAGAGTTAAAAAAATATAATATAATAATTATTGTGCGTTACAAACAGAAGTACAGAAAGAAAAATACCTACTGTGCACTGAGTTCATTGAACCTAGGATCTTCAGCCCATGAGTCCAACACCTTAACCACCAGAAGACCACTTTGCTCCTTTCACGGAAGATTAAGCAGCCGCAATTCCCTTCCATTCTTGGTCGATTTAAAGTAAGCCTACCTTTTTTATTAATTTTTGTTTTGCACTGAATCACAAAAAATTTACAGAAGATTGCTAGCAGTAACTTGTTCTTACCCCCCCCCCCCCCCCCCATCAATTATGAAACCAACAGGTGTAGGAAATCTGATACGCTCACGCAGCTGTTGGATCGTGATGCCTAACAAGTTGAAGTCGGCGATTCACGACATTCATAAACGAGCTCCGTGTTCGACGGTAGATAGATGCCCAGTTTATAGGAACTAAATTCGCTGGGATCGACGAAGTACGTCTGTAATTAACTGGACGAGCGTACTCACAAGTTTTTGAAAATAACACACATTGGATTACGTCTGAAAAACTAATTATTGTAAGTGAAAAACCGTTTTCGACTACATGTTACGTACATCACGGTAAGCTTTATGGAACAGCACAGTCTATATTTTGACAGATTAAGAACATTCCGCTACCGACATCGACTCTGATCAAGCCATTTGATTGGCAATCAACTAAGAAGATAGATATCTAAGACTATAAGCTATCTATCTCTATCAATACTACTCTAGTTTCTGATGGATAAATTAAACAATAAATAATGGTTAATTGAATAATCTAAAGCAAACCTTTTAGTAAAACTTGAGCAAATTTATGAACATTTAATTACTACCCAGTGATCAAGTTATCATTGAAAGGGCAGTGAAATGTAAAAAATAAAATAAAAATAAGTATCAGTAAATTTACAATGTTTTCAAAATGTAAATTTTTTTTTTTTTTTAGTGTGCTTTGTTGTTGGAATTCCTATTCAGATGTATTTTTTATTTTTATTTTTTGCATTAGAGAGGAAATTAACTTTAACAGAATATGAAGTTAATGACAATTATATTTATAAAGACTTTTTTTAAAAAAATAATCTAAAAGGTTATTCCCACCACCAATGAATATAGAACTATCAAACCTTCTATTATCCGTCTTCATTGGTTTCTGCAGATGGTTTGCAGAAACCAATGAAGACGGATAATAGAAGGTATGATACTTTTTTTTTTTCATAGTTCTCTGGAAAAAAGTTAATTTTTTAATTATTGAAGGTCTGACCTAAAATAAAGAAAATGTGTTTAAATGCCTTGTTTCTTTTTCAGTCGCAAATAGCCCCGTCACACTGTCTTCAGACATATGTGCTATCACAGATTCAATTTCAATGTAGAAATTAGCAGTGTAAATCGTTCATCCTTTCTAGACGGCACAGTTTTCATTTCTACGGAATGAAAATTTCATTGTAGTTAAAAGGGAAACAAAGATATTTCATCAATATAAATCGGCAAATCAGTACCATTAGGGGAGAGAATTTACCTGCAAACTCAAAAGCCATTATGCTTATTTCTTACAGTGGAAGGACAGTCGAAATCAGAAAATTCTTTCATTTGTACTTGAGAGAGCGAACATATACGAAAAATATGATTCTAAAACTTTTTTAATAATAAATTTTAATAATAACTAATGTTTGATGATATATCATGTGAGAATGGTCGGGGTTTCGGCCAGGAAGAAAAAAATATACACCAAAATTAGGAGTAATATTTTTATTTATGCCAACGTTTCGGCTTTTATTGTAAGGGCATCTTTCATAAAGATGAGAGAGGACGTCCTGTCCCTAAGTTCTCATTTCCTTGACTGATCCATCATGATTCATCAGTCATGGAAATGTGAACTTAGGGACAGGACGTCCTCTCTCATCTTCATGATAGCCCTGAAGATGTCTTACAATGTAAGCCGAAACGTTGGCAGATAATCCTTTATTAAAAAATACATTTTTTAAATTTGTGTTTTTTTGGATCTACCTTGACCGAACCCCAACTAAAATCATCTTAGAGTTATAAAGTTATGCTTTAAATGCATATGTTCCAAAAACAATTTTCAAAAAAATAAGAAAACGAAAGGTTTAACGATTTTTTTTTCTTCCTAAACCTCCCTCTTCCCTTCTTTTTTTAAATTTCAGCAGTTAACGAACTCTGACGTTTGCAAAGAAAGTTTAAATACCGAATTAAGTCTCTTTTTTTTCAATATTACAAGAGTTAAATAGAATTGAAAGGGAAACTTATTGAACGTTTCAAAACGACCTCAATCGCTCCCTATTATTTAAACCTCTGGCTATCTAGAGGAGTTTTCCTCCTGAGATTCATTCCTCCGGGAGAACTCGGACGTTCCTGTCCGACGCAGACGTCTAGAGATGCTTTGTCCCTCGTCCTATCGGGTAGTGTCGTGAGGGAGTTCCTCGTCCTCTCCCCAAAGCCATGAAGATTCTATACATTGCAATGTTTATCTTTTTCTAGGGAACACAGAGGTCTCCGCATTTCTACAGCTTTTCCAGCACAATCCTCCTACCTCTGATTATTGAGTTGTGTTGCAGAGCCAGCACAGATCTCTTCCTCAGTCTGTCGTAGTGATTTTTTCACTAGCCAGGCAAAGATTTATACGAACAAGTTCAAAGCTTTTTCAGTTTTCCTCTAGATTCCAATACTTTTTTTTTTCCAGGCTACTCATCAGCAGGATTACAGTTGAAGGTCACACGCCAGCATCCTCTCTCGCCCAAATAGGAGTTTTACTGGAGTCCACTTGAATTTTCAGCTATAATTGATTAAAGAGATCTGTGACACTTGCCTTAAAACCACAAATAACTCTTCATGTAAAGAAGAACTCCTCTTTACTTAAGGCAACACTTACACAAACACTGAACATTTATCCATAAATGAACTTCATTGACGTAATAAATAACCGAACTGGTTCTCCACCCTTTTTTAGTTAGTTTTTACTTCACTCTGATTTTTTTGTCCGAATTAAAATATCCTTTGTGCATTTAATTTTACGTGTGTGCGGTGGGGGGGGGGGGCGTGGGTGCGCCCTCGTATGTGTTTAACAATTTGAACTTGATTGCATAAAAAGAAAAATAAACAAAAAGTTTTAAAAGAAGAGAGTAAGTGTCCAGTGGCACTGCTCTCATATTAAACAGAATCTACGTTGTTCAAGTAGGCTTCCACGGTCCTCAGACATATTTACCTATACTTTTTCGGGGATCAACCGTGTCTTTGAGTTTTTAGGTGCCAAGCATTCGCACATCGTGTGATGGCTTCTGAATGGCTGAATGGAGAATGAAATTCAGAGCTGAATGAATTCCTCATTCTCCATTCAGCCATGAAGAAGCCATCACACGATGTACGAAAGCTTGGCACCTAAAAACTCCACGACACTGTTGAACCCGGAAGAAGTATTGGTAAAAGAATCTACGTTCCTAAGATGTCCCGAGGCCATTTTCATTTGAATCGGTAGGGAGGGTTGTATGGATAACATCTGGAGTACAGGTGCTGAGAAAATGGGTTTGTGTGGTATGAGAGTTGACTACGGAAAAGGGAGAAGCTTGGATTGAAGCGACATTGAAGTCATGGTGAAAGGTGCAGTTATTAAGCATTTACGATTATTCTTAAGATTTAGGATTGGAAGGATTGGATTCTTTAGAGTTTGAAAGACTTCCCAGTGCCTATTCCTGTCTCAACCAGAGCCCTGTTAATGTCCCCATTCATAACCCTGTCAAATGCTTTGCTTGGTCAAAAAAGTAAACAGACGCTTCTTTGCCCTTCTAAATGCATTTCTCCACAATTAATGGCGAATGGTAAAATTAAGATTTTATTGAGGTCTGAAACCATACTGCTCCTCTCTAATCTGGTTGTCGACGACCTTTCTGATTCTTATTTCCAATAATTTTTTGTATATCTTGCTAAGAGAACTCATCAATGATATACCCCGATGATTATTGCAGTTTCTGTTATCTCTTTTTTATGGATTGGTATTATAATAGCAATCCCTCGGTCTTTTTTGCTTCCATATGAGGTTAAGGAGATGTAGAATAATTTCTTGGCCTTTAGTGCCCATGTACTTCATCATTTCAGGGGACCTCATCTATACCTGCTGATTTTCCTCGTTTCATCTTAAATGAGCTTCCTGAAGTTCCTTTTCACAGGTGCAATAATTTTTTTCCGAAGTAGCCACATCTTCAATTGAGATCTCGTTCTCCACTACGTCTATTCCGTCTAGCAGTTCTAAGAATATAGAAAAAAAAAAGTGTATTTTTTATTATCTGCCAGAGTTTCGGCTTAGATTGTACGTCATCAGGGCAATCACCTATAAGAAATCTGAATGACTGAGAAATGTCACCCAGTCATGCAGATTTGTTTCAGGTGTCAACACGCCCTCTCGCCTTCATAATAGTTCTGAAGATGGCTTACAATGTATACCGAAACGTTGGCAGATAATAGAAAATTAATTTTTTTAAATTGTATTTTTTTTATCAACCTTAACCGAAACCTAAAAAATTTTCTATCAATTCTCTACTAATAATTTCCACGGTCTAAAACTCATTCATTCATCTTGAATGGAATGTAAAGAAAAATAAAATATATGTGAGTCGCTATCAGAAGAAAAACAAGAATTTGCTTAAATATTCTAGTTATTTTTGCTTTCCATTATTCGAGTCGAATGGGCATCTTTATTCATTCCTTGCCTTTCTTTAAGAACACATATAAATAGTAATGAATCATTTAAGTTGGTAAAGTTCTACGGTTAATTTAGGAAGCTTTAAGCTTTGCTATTTCCCCAAACTGAGAGTTACTGGAAGAGACTTAATTTGCATGGAGTAAGGCTCTGAGTCGCTGGGCAAAGTCTATCTGCAGATAAATCCTCCGGCATATGAAGAGTAATTTGACGGTGGTCGGCGGCAAACATGGCCTGGTGCCGCGGAAGTTGGACGCTGTTTACGGCAGATTGCGCCGAGGCTAATTGGCCGAATTAGTTGATGCATGTGTGAGGGGGCTGGAGCGTCGCCAGATTGCCCTCCGTGTTTGTCTCCGGCTACGTCTAATGTGGGGGAACGCCAGAGGAATCCTGTCCCGCAGAACTAACATATGGGATTAATGGCTCATTTCACTTAAGTGAAAATTAAACCAAAGCCTTTTGCATTGAGTGTCTTTTGCCCCTTTCATTTCCTATCTAAGGGGTAGAGGAATTAATGCTCAGCTATGGGAGGTGCCATAATCCTTCATTGTTAGGAGTAGTTTGGCTATTGCAAGAGAAAAAGATTTACAGAACCTCCTCTTTGTCCCAAGCCTAAGTTTAGTCGAACAATTTGGCACCTTCAAAAAAATTGTAAGCTCTTTATTCCCTACTCCACGTAGATTGTAAATCAGAATATTGTACCTATTGTATTCCCTTATTGCAATAATAAGGAGTGATTTTAGGGAAATAAGCACCTAGGAAACTACCTAATTTTGACCAATTTTTCTCGCATTGTTCACCAATACTAGGTAAAAATATGGCCCACTTTCTCTCTCTCTCTCTCTCTCTCTCTCTCTCTCTCTCTCTCTCTCTCTCTCTCTCTCTCGCTCCACCTTCCTGCCCAATCCGCGCTCTCTCGCTCCCCAATCTCTCCCTCTCCAATTTCCCTGCGGATCATCAGGAGTATAGACGAGGTATAATGGCCGTTGTTCCTGATCCAGGCCTCATCAATTCATTTAATAATTTGTCTCGATTGGACTCCCCATTGCAATATCTCCTGCTTCTCAACTGGTACCAATATGTTCTCCTAAACCGACATAAATATGTCCTGTTCAACTACGGCCATCAATAACTTCCTAAAACGCGCAATCTGGAAAGGACTGAGAGAAGAAGAAGTAAAATGGAGAAGAAGCTCTTCTTGTAGAAGAAGTAAGCTTGCCATAGGCCAAACATAGAGAGAGAGGAGTTCAATCCTCCTGGTAACATTATTCTTCTTCTTAATATGTCCTTTTATTTCAAAAGAAATAATAGCATGGACTTCAGAAATTCATAATTTACAACTATTGTGTACAATATATGCCAACAAAAACGAAGATTAGAATGACATTTTATATTTTTCCTTCTAGTAAATCCCTTTCTGCATATTCAATTTCAACTATTAATGAATGACTCTCTCTGAATGACAATGTTCAGAAAGAACCTCAGATATCAAATTTAGTTTCTCATTACCCTCCTATTTACATGATTCACTTGCTTCTTTTGTCGTAAACATAACATAGAATATAAAAGTTATAAAGTTATATGTTCAAAAGGAGAGTTTGTTGACCGTAGATATTATTCTAAGATGATTTTAGTTGGGGTTCGGTCAAGGTAGATCCAAAAAACACAAATTTAAAAAATTTATTTTTTAATAAAGGATTATCTGCCAACGTTTCGGCTTACATTGTAAGGGCATCTTTCATAAAGATGAGAGAGGACGTCCTGTCCCTAAGTTCTCATTTCCTTGACTGATCCATCATGATTCATCAGTCATGGAAATGTGAACTTAGGGACAGGACGTCCTCTCTCATCTTCATGATAGGTAGGTGTGGCAAATTACTGCTTTAATGATATTTCAATTTTTTTCTTGTCAATAAG
>KZ807883.1:171893-189570 GCA_000696205.2 Oncopeltus fasciatus | reverse complement strand
GGACGTCCTCTCTCATCTTCATGATAGCCCTGAAGATGGCTTACAATGTAAGCCGAAACGTTGGCAGATAATCCTTTATTAAAAAATACATTTTTTTTAAATTTGTGTTTTTTGGATCTACCTTGACCGAACCCCAACTAAAATCATCTAAGTGTAATGATCAAGTGTTTAATGTAAAAATGTTACTCTAAATAGTTATTTTTCAAACCCTACTGATTTTTTTCATTTTAAGCAAAATCCATTGACATTGTGAAGAAACATTAATCATTTCTGTTTTTATTTTTGTAATTACTTTTTAGCGTTTAATTTCCCAAGATGAAGTAAACACTTGAAAGGATATATTTTCAAATGCCTCTCGAATGTACTCATTCTCCACTTCCCAAGGTGGAAATGATGTAGGAGCAATAAGTCAGTGTCAGTGAAGAGACTCAATGGTTCTCCGATTCCGGGGAGCTAATCGCGCGACCCTCCACACACCGTAGCCTGCAATAAAACGGCGCGAAGAGGAGGCCACAAAGAGGACATCTGGCCCTCAATTAGGAGGAATTAGTCCAGGTGGACAGGTCCGGGGCAGCTGTGGAACTGTTCCCACAATGGCTCCAAGGAACTGACTTCCGACACTGACCTGGTGTCCGTCTCGTATTGTGTGTCCGCGCGCTGACTCCACAGACAGCTGAAGGGGCTTCATCCACGCTCAAAAGGGATTCCTCCCATACACACAGAATTTTATTAACAAGCCTCCTCAATCTTCACACACTCATAAAAGTGTATTATGAAGTCCCCTTAAACTTCACTTGCCAGGCTTACTCATGCGCCATACACACACCGATTCACGTTACAAACTACACACATTTAACGGGTTCACATATATTTGGTCATAATTTAAGCATTCATAATCTTCACAAATTCAGAAAATTTACTTGGCCCTCAAATGAACTATTTTTGCAATAAAAAAATATTCCTTACATGGAGATATGTAAATTATCATCAATTGACACCTTCAAATTAGTTTATTTAAAAAATTTTCCTGTTAGAAAATTAACAAAGATTATTTATTCTACTTCATACATTTAATTAAGAAATATTGGAACATGTATCTTTTTTTCACTTGCATCGACAGTTTTTAATGTTAAAAATGTAGTAAATTTTTAAACCTGCTAATAAAACCTTGTGACTCAGACAAAAGCGGAAATTTGAAAAGAGCCTGCAATTTGATGAGCATATAAGATTCATACTTTAAGGAAATAATCAATGGAGTCAATATACTATTTAGTTTCATTAAGAAGTAATACATTTTAATACATAAAGTAATATGTTTTATAATATTATGAAATGTTGGCGAGATAAGTATCATTTTTTTTCCCTTGTTCTTATAATTCCTTATAATTAATACACAGATGAATAAAATGAAATATCTCATTTCTAGTTTTATCAATTGGTTAAAAAAAAAAAAAAAAAAAAAGAAAAAAAAAGCCTTTTTTCCATCTTGAGTACCTCGCAAAAGTTATTTTTAACTAATAGAACGGCTGACACCTTAAACTAGAAGTGAGTATCGAGACTGACAAACATATAGCAAGTGGAAGTTCAGAATCGGGCTTTAATTAAAACTTTCCTCACATAGTAGTATCTACTTGACATATCAAAATGTTTGATTTATCATCATAGTTGTTCTTTAAAAAAAAAAAAAAATTTAAGAAAATGAAAAAGACAAATGGGAAGAAATATTATGGGAAAAGAGTAAATGCACAAGAATTAAAAGGCATCACTTTTCTTGGAGATTTTTACAAGAATTAGGGTTATTTAGCGACCGTAAATAAACATATATATTAGACGATTTATGAAGACAACAGTAAAAATCCATATATTGCCCCTGATAAAATTTGTTTATCACAAGCAATGCCTTTGATTGTTGAAAGTAAGTAGTGCCATCAATCTTTGAGATTGGATGCGTCTTATTTTAATTTTTTAAAGATTAAGGAAAAATTACGAATCCTAAATTTTTTAGCTTATAAAACTAACGCCTAACTCATGAAGATAGGTGTACTGCAATACCAACCCCATATATCTGTTTTACATACCCGCCTTGAATATCCCCTCGCTTTCTTCTTCGACTCATCTTTCCGTATTACCAACCAGGGCTAACTTCCTGTTATTTGCGCTAACGCTACTTTGGCTAACTCCACAAGCCTAAGTATACATTTTACCTTATTAAATTCTCAAGTCCATATCAATAAGGTACCCATTTTTTTTGCTTTAAACTTTTATTTATTTATTACATTCTGTTAAATATAAACATTTTGTAATTTGATTACAATGAATAGTAAAAATGACATTCAATGACAATCACATGAGAAGAGAAGTTTCCCAATGACACCACCCTCAAGTCCCCATTATGTAGATAATACGCCGGTAAATATCATTTCTTCCCGCCTGTTATTCAGTTGCTCATCAATGAACTAAACAGAGCATTTTTTGCAACACCCCTCACTAAATACCCAATACATTATCTGTAATCCCTCGTGCCAATAAGAGCAACCAGTTACTCAAATAATGGAGAGTACAAATAAATAAATAAATATTGAGCTAAGTATATGTTGCATAATCTTAACTAATGTGGACCAGATTTTCCTGGAAGGGATGGGGGTAAAAATATCCACTAAGGAATTATCTATAATGTCTGTCATCCAAAACTGAGTAAACTGAGCAAATTTCACATGCTGGAGAAAAATCATGTTTTTTATTATTATTATAGATGATAAAAAAAAAATAAATAAAAAAATAAAATAAAATAAAATTATATTTTATAAAAAGGAAAGCCTTATACTGGCTCTGAGAAGGGAAGGAAATTTAACTAGCTCGCTTAATCTTCCTAGTTTCCTTTGTAAATGTCTTTCTCTAAACATACTTTTCATTAAAAAATGTTGTTGTCGATGTATGTTTATTTCATTATATGAAAATAAAATTTCATTTTAAACCCATATTAGACTATGCAATTTTTCACAATAGAGTATTAATGTTTTTCTTTTTGTCACGTCCTAAGCCTACCCAACTTCACAACCAATGAACTTGCACAATGGTTTGCCAAAAAGAAGCTCAGACGGTACCTAATGTTGATCAATAATGTCACTGTAAAGTCCCATGATCCCATGATTGATATTATTCGTACAGTATTTTTTTAGAAGAAACCCCCCCCCCTCCTCTTGCCTCCACATCCTCACCCCTTAAAAAGAAATTAAATTATGGACCTGTATATAAAGTTTTGAACCAAACATATTTTCGGCTTCTCTTAAGAAGGTCGGTTAACTCAGTTCTTTATTTACTAATAGCAGACTTTGGAGGGCAAGGAAGTAAAAATATCGGACTCTAACAAAATCCCGACGATTGTGACGACAATTGACATTGCCAGGAATTGCAATTGACAGCACGACCAAAGAACAGATATCTGGACATCAGTCACCCATTCCAGATTCTTGCTTGGTGTAGAACTTGAGCGCTACAGAAAACAGAGTTGTCAGGTTCATGCCACCCATGTATGTAGGTAACATTGGTACAGAATTTTAAAATCGTGTCATTGTATCAACTATTACTTAGTAATCCCTTTAAAGACTATCTCCTTGGGGTGATTCAAGCAAAAATTCTGAAGCAAGTAAGAAAGGTGGAGTAGACTAGTTGTACGAGGAGGTTTCCAAAGAAGCGCTATGATTGAAGTGAGAATAACCCCTCCCTAAGAATGGGAGAGGCAGTTAAAGAAGCGGAGATATATGGTAAGGAAGGCGGTATATGTCAAGTAAGAAGCAGACTAAAGCGGAGTGCGATTAAGGCGCTATCTCCACACCTTCTATCTACATACACTTCGCTCGGTAAGCCCCCTCTCACTAGATAGCGCTCCTGTCACTCCACTCTTTATTTCCTCTTCTCTTCTATCTGCCACACACACTTCCAGGAGAGGTCTTTGTTTTCCCCAGCCATCCTTCCAGGCCGGAATCCCCTTGCATCCAAATGCCTCCCTTATCTTGAAATATGTCCCTGATCTCTCCTCTTTTCACTTCCCATTCCAAACGAGAGGAGCCTTACACTTCTTTGTATTCGTATAGTCTGAAACATTCAAACTCTCTCAAGCAAGCGCTACTACAGTTTCTCAAATCAAAAACGAAACTCTTCAATCTCCTTCATTTCAAGTAACTTCTTTAACTATTTATGTACACACACCTCCTTATATATATATATATACATATGTACACGCACAAGAAGATAATGATAAAATAAATATTTTCAGATCCTTTTTCTTCAGCTCTGACGGACTTTTTCAACAGTTTTTGGACACAAGCTTATATAATGAATTTTATTCTTCTATTGATGGTCCTATTAAAATTCTTGTTTTATTAGAAATAGCTTAAACGATGATTTTTCAAAAAAAATTGGAGACAGATATTTCTCACTTGTACGTTTGAGGGTTAAGTTCAACAAAAATTATTTTTAAAATGACAGTGTATTTCTATTCGTCATTATTCATAAAACATTTCTTTCAAAATAGTTCATTTGCATTATGCAATTTAGATTCGGTGTTCCCTTACTGTATTTGTCTTCTGATTGTTCTCTGAGACAAGTCTGACTGCTTCTTGTGATCTTTCACACCTACTTAATCACCATGTCGAACATGGACTCGATTATTTTCGCGGTATAGTAAGAGTTAAGTAACAAATAAATGCTTTAGAGAAAATTAACTCAATGATTTATATATATTTTTTTTATCGTGATTAGTTCATCGTGAACATTCGTATAGAGGTGGAGAGCCATGGAGCCGTATGGAGTTTGAGCTGAACAAGGTTGTACAGCTATTATTCCTGAATTTCTATTATAAATAAAAAAAAATTTAATACATTTTTATATTTTATTTTTTGAATCTGATCAACCTCTGGAAAATATTGAGGTAGTAGTATTGTACATTATGGCGGAATAGTCTGAATTTTCTATCGATTATAAATCATCCACAATCAATAAAAGAATATAATCGCATGTGTAGTTCTAAGACTTATAAAGTTTCATGTAAGTCAATTTGGGGATAGTTATTTGACCTTGAAACTCTATGTGAGGGATTGGTCGGAGATTAGGTCTTCGTATTTTAAAAATAAAATAAATTCAATAAATAAATAAAAAATTGCAAACAAAAAAGTTTTTATTATTGCTAACGATTTGGCCTACATTTCCGGCATCTTCAGGTAAGACAATATATGCGATATGCAAACAAAATATAAAAACAGGTCTGAATAGAAAATTAAATACAAAATGTTCAAATACAAAATGTAAAATAAAATGAATAAATAAAATAACAAGAGTGAGTGTAATCTCCAATATAAGCATAAGAGTAAACAGATTAAAACTGGACAATGTAAATTCTGATGAGAGTCAAAGAGTGGCGACAATGGGAAAGGCGCGGATTGTCTTAGCTTGGAAGAATTAGGTGGCTTGAAGGTACTGGAAATATCAATATTGGGGGAAGTATAAGGACGGGTGATGAATTCCTAAATTGCTATGAGGTGGTAAACTAAAAATTTGTTTCAAAATGTGAAAAATATTACTGTAAATAGAAGAAATATAATCTTTGTCTATTATGTCATTAATGGGGTTCTGTTCTGAGTGTATGTTATTGGACTCGAGTAAAATTCATTCTAAGTTTGGTTTCAGCGTCCAGAAGTGTGAATTTGTCGAAGTCGAACGTATGTCTGTCGGTAATAGAATTTTTAAAGAGCTGTAGTGGTTTTATTAGTTTATTATATCATACTAATGGTTGCTTATTCTTTTTCTTTTTTTCTTCTTTTGATGTGGTAAAAGAATAAGCAATCCTCATGATTTTATATATTCAATGTAAATGACGAAAGAACTATTTTACTATTTTCCTGTTTGGTAGGTAGGTAGAATCGGGTTTAGGGGCGATCAACCCTTAGATTATTACGCCCTTTTCCTGTTTGTTTGCACACTTTGTATAATTCCGAGGGGGATCTGCCCTCACCATACGACGACGCCCAGATCAAATGCTCCTTTTTAAAAATAGTGCAAGTAGCTGATTGGTTGAAACGAGGCGAGGAAACTCAATTCCCACCTAATGTATTCGGGGGGGGGGGGCAGCTGATCCCCCACCACAGCGCCCTAATCCCCAATCCTGTGGCTGGCCTCAGTAAGCTCCCCCTCCCCTTTCCGAACTCACATTTTTACCAGATCAATCCGAAGCAACGAATCTACCCGCGTCGCTCTTCCGGACACACATTTTTTCCCTGTTACGGGACTCGTACCAATGTCCCTTTCAATTAAACTTGATCGGGGATGGTTTGCTGGCTTTTGTTTTGGTTCGAGGGGGGGGGGGGGGATTGAGTGAGCTCACCTCACCAGATTT
Organism: Oncopeltus fasciatus; assembly: GCA_000696205.2. NCBI lineage: Eukaryota > Metazoa > Arthropoda > Insecta > Hemiptera > Lygaeidae > Oncopeltus > Oncopeltus fasciatus. The sequence goes on along the minus strand of KZ807883.1, from coordinate 183,179 downwards.
CGCGAAAGGGGCTTATCTCGCGTTTTGTTTCCGGATGGATTAGTGACTAGAACGACTTGTAGATTACTATTGTATGGAACAGAAACGAATTCAGAGTTCCAGCAACGGTAAAAATAAAATAAAAATGAATACGAGAAAAAAGCAGAGTAAAAACAAATTGTATTCAATGGAATGAAATTCAGAGCCCTCCTGAAAAACTGGTCAGTTAAAAAATCCATTTGAAGGAACAGAAGAAAATAATTAAAATAGAAAAGTTTTACGTTCAAAAGGAGAGTTTGTTGACCGTAGATATTATTCTAAGATGATTTTAGTTGGGGTTCGGTCAAGGTAGATCCAAAAAACACAAATTAAAAAATGTATTTTTTAATAAAGGATTATNTGTCTTTATAAACCCAAGAGATCTTAGAGAACCTCCAGGGGTAACTATGTGTGCTTCGCCAGACCTCAGAGATCTATGCTAAATAGTATTAAGCACACTAAATTCAGATATTTGATGGGTTAGTTTCATCAGAAAACTTTCACATACCCAAGGTAACGCCAGTCTTCCCCTACGAGTGGGCACACTAACCTCCTGTTATGCAGATTAGCGCCAAGACTACATTCTGCAATGTCTGCATTCGATGGCCTTTTCCTCAGTTATATGCATATATCCTTCCAGACTTATGAACATCATGAAATTTGGCAGTACATGTGTTGTACTGCAACTTGTCAACTTAATTTTGAATGCGACTGGAATTTAGTGTATTATGTGTCCGATTTTTTATTAAGAACTGATGGTTAGGCAAGCTATCAGTAGGGAATATATGGCATAATACACTATCCCGTCCCACGTCGTTCCCCGAGTAGTACAGATTCCAGTATCAGATCAACTAACACTCCTCCCTTCGTTCCCCTTAATCGAAAGACATTTATAACCCTCTTCCTCCCATCACATATCACAAAATTCTATGTAGTCTGACCCAGTTTTTCACGAGCTCCCTCTATTACGGGATGTATTTCGTGGTACCGCAGCAGCGCACCTCCCATAACAAGATAGATAGGGGTGGGGGGCTCTCATTGTAATTTCCGTTTTTCCCGTCCTCATCCATCAGGCAGTGTCGCCAACATCGATCCGACACGAACCTTTAATGATCTAGCTCGACTCGTTCATCAACGTCCCTCTGACCGCCGATCTCTAACCTTCCCCCACACGGCCGCATAAAAAAAAGGGGGGGGGGGAGAGACCTCAGTTTTCTATGGAATAGTGGTAAGACCCTCTCCCTATGGAACTTAAAATTTCTGCAATTATTTTATACTTGATTTATAAGAGCATGAAATGCTTCAATACATTATAATTTATTGATGATGATGGAAAAGCATTTTATTTGGACAGACTTAATTGACAACTTTTGAGATAAGAAATGTTTGATTGGAAAATAGCTCTTTTCAAAATAACCATTAAGTTAAATTGAAATCTTTAGCAAGGATAAATATCTGCTACTGCTTATCTTGAGTGGACAACTTGCAGAGTGCACATGACAACATATAAAATAATATAATAGTGTAGTACATATAACCAAAAGAAAGACAAAATTCGTTATTTACTGTCATCGGTTCAATATCAGTGAGGATTACCTGCAATGTCAAGGGTGAGTAAAAAAAAAATGTTTTTCTTTGCATCGAGTGTAATATTAAATTAAGAGTAGTGAAACACTACAGTGATTTAATTTATTGATAAAATAAATATTCCGGGGGTACTCTTGCACCGAAACTGAACAATTGAGAATGGGAGTATATATATATATATTACATATAGCCAGTATATGGGCGAAAAAGTCTGGATTGACGCCAAGAAAGGTGATGCTGAGATTTGGTGGAAGTGGATAGGACTCCTTCATTCATGGAAGCATTCTATTCAAGAAAAAATGGGCAAAATTGACCCCTATGGTGTTTTCTTTTACGGCAACGCTACAATTCTTTATTAACTCGGTAAAAATTGAGAGAGTATATCCCGGGGTCCGGACCCCGCCCCGCCTGACTACCATTTGCTTAGTTCTCTGCAGAATTCTCTTACTGGTGTAAAACTGGCATCAAAAGATGCATCTGTATGGCTCAGTTTTCTCAAAAAAGTTTTGAATTTCTACACTTATGGAGTAACGGACTTACTAAAAAAGTAGCAAAAGATCATCAATCAAAATATGCACTGATGACAATCATCAGGTAAACAATATATCATTAATCAAAACGGTACATATGTCATTGATCAGAGTTTGAATTATATATAAATAAATTTTCATTGAAAAATTTGAAATTTTGAGAGTGGTGTAATTGGTCACCTTCTCTCCTCGTGTGATTGATACTGAATGTCTTTTTTTTTTCTAATTCATTGTGGTGATCAAATTACAAAATGTTTTAATTTAACAGAATGTAATAAATAAATAAAATTTTAAAAAAAGAAAAGAAAAATTTGAAAAGAAAACTTAAATTGCTTTTTCCTTAAAAAAGTGATAGAATTAAATGGATGCTATTTTTGGATTAAGCTCATATTTTAACATATAATTTAGTAGGAATATCTCACGATGTTGAACTTAATTTTTTCTAAGACCTTTTTTTACCTAGAAACAATTGTTTACTGTCTTATACTGATTGACATATTAACCCTCCTTTTATTAGTGTGTTTTTCAAGTACCTTTATTATAACGGCTTGAAATATCACTTCCCTGAATAGAGCAATCCCTACCACAGCATAACTTACCCCCCATTATGCTGTTGATTACTGCTGGGATAAGAGCCATTTGGAATAATGCACGATATTTGGAATAAAATTAGCAACACTATTAATTATTATATGAAATGAACGTTGCATCTACAGTTTTTAATGTTAAAAATTTAGTAAATTTTTAAACCTGCTAATAAAACCTTGTGACTCAGGAAAAAGCGGAAATTTGAAAAGAGCCTGCAATTTGATGAGTATATCAGAATCATACTTTAAGGAAATAATCAATGGAGTCAATATACAATTTAGTTTCATTAAGAAGTAATACATTTNGGCTATCATGAAGATGAGAGAGGACGTCCTGTCCCTAAGTTCACATTTCCATGACTGGCAGCCCTGAAGATGGCTTACAATGTAAGCCGAAACGTTGGCAGATAATCCTTTATTAAAAAATACATTTTTTTTAAATTTGTGTTTTTTGGATCTACCTTGACCGAACCCCAACTAAAATCATCTAAGTGTAATGATCAAGTGTTTAATGTAAAAATGTTACTCTAAATAGTTATTTTTCAAACCCTACTGATTTTTTTCATTTTAAGCAAAATCCATTGACATTGTGAAGAAACATTAATCATTTCTGTTTTTATTTTTGTAATTACTTTTTAGCGTTTAATTTCCCAAGATGAAGTAAACACTTGAAAGGATATATTTTCAAATGCCTCTCGAATGTACTCATTCTCCACTTCCCAAGGTGGAAATGATGTAGGAGCAATAAGTCAGTGTCAGTGAAGAGACTCAATGGTTCTCCGATTCCGGGGAGCTAATCGCGCGACCCTCCACACACCGTAGCCTGCAATAAAACGGCGCGAAGAGGAGGCCACAAAGAGGACATCTGGCCCTCAATTAGGAGGAATTAGTCCAGGTGGACAGGTCCGGGGCAGCTGTGGAACTGTTCCCACAATGGCTCCAAGGAACTGACTTCCGACACTGACCTGGTGTCCGTCTCGTATTGTGTGTCCGCGCGCTGACTCCACAGACAGCTGAAGGGGCTTCATCCACGCTCAAAAGGGATTCCTCCCATACACACAGAATTTTATTAACAAGCCTCCTCAATCTTCACACACTCATAAAAGTGTATTATGAAGTCCCCTTAAACTTCACTTGCCAGGCTTACTCATGCGCCATACACACACCGATTCACGTTACAAACTACACACATTTAACGGGTTCACATATATTTGGTCATAATTTAAGCATTCATAATCTTCACAAATTCAGAAAATTTACTTGGCCCTCAAATGAACTATTTTTGCAATAAAAAAATATTCCTTACATGGAGATATGTAAATTATCATCAATTGACACCTTCAAATTAGTTTATTTAAAAAATTTTCCTGTTAGAAAATTAACAAAGATTATTTATTCTACTTCATACATTTAATTAAGAAATATTGGAACATGTATCTTTTTTTCACTTGCATCGACAGTTTTTAATGTTAAAAATGTAGTAAATTTTTAAACCTGCTAATAAAACCTTGTGACTCAGACAAAAGCGGAAATTTGAAAAGAGCCTGCAATTTGATGAGCATATAAGATTCATACTTTAAGGAAATAATCAATGGAGTCAATATACAATTTAGTTTCATTAAGAAGTAATACATTATAATACATAAAGTAATATGTTTTATAATATTATGAAATGTTGGCAAGATAAAGAGTACTACATAGCAAAAGATAAACAGCCGGAGTGAAATATGCATTGATTAGAAGGAGAAGGGAAGAGATGATATGTGGCGATGGTCGAGGTAATATTTCAGAGAGGTAGGGAATTGGTCTGCGTCAAGTGGACTTGATATATCTACATTGGGAATGTTCCCTCCCAATGTTGGTGGGGGCTAAGTCCATCGTTAACTTTGTCCCATTGCAACAAATGCTTTACATTAGCCTCGAACTTGTAACAATAGATTTAATGTTTGTTTGTGTGCGTGTGTGTGTATTTAATTATTTTTTATTGTTATTGGCGAGTAGAAAATGTTATTTCCCAGAGATAGAAAACGTAAAGCAAATAACTCGATGATCAATTTGTCTTTGTGTTCTTCTTGTTCTGTGGCTTTCATTCTTGAAGCTAGGAGGCTTGTTTACGCTCATCCGACCATTTTGATTTGTACTGTTCTTATTTTGGTTGTCCCGATATAACTTCTCATTCGTGTACTTTGGGTCTGAAGGTGTCTCTTTAAAGAATGTTTTTAATAAGGTGGAACTTCTGGAGAGTGGAGGAAGGCTAACAGAATCTTTCCACACATCACCACTCCCTGGCAAGTTCAGGAGTACTTGAGGACGGACTATTACTCAACAGATTCCTACAGAACCTTATCAAAATCAACAAATGGTCGCCCTTCTTCCTTTTCAACGTCTCTACTACAAAATATTTCGAAACCAACGCCGCGCAATGCGCTGGTCAAGGACACCTTCCCCTTCTAATTTAATAATTTCACGAGTTGCCTCAGCAACTGTGAAATTTTTTTCGCCAGTAATGCCTCAAAATTACGAGAATGTCACTGTATTCTTTGAAACAAATAACTGAACAGGCACTTTTTTTTTTTTTTTTTTTTTTTTTTTTTTTTTTTTTTTTTTTTTTTTGTAGAAGTCGAATGAATTTAACTAGATTCGAGAATTCTCTAATATATACCTGATATAATATAACAACACATGTTTGTATTAAGTTGCCATTTGGCAAGCCAATTTTTCTCCTGTCAAATATGTTCCACAAGAGTTGGGAGTGTTAACGGCAAGATAATGTGTCCGCATAGGACCCTAGGGATAGTGAAGTGACCAGAGAGATAGAGAGCCCCGAGGTCTCCTAATGTCCCCAACTTCCAACTCCAAGCCGCCATCGTTTCATAATCAGCCTTTTGGGGAGGGAGGAAGTTGGCTCGTTTATCTCCGGAAGATATCTACCGCACACTCTCATGAAAAGTGGATCCTCGGATGCCGGCTGAGCGCCATCTTCCGTCGAAAAACCAAATTAACTCAGTCTTAAAGTTTTGGAGAGGTTAAAGAAAGCTCAGGGAAACATGGAAGAAGAACGGTCCGAACTAGCCTGTCACGTCTTGTAATATTCTCGCCACGGATGTACTTGAGGGAACTTGCAGATCCAATATTAATAGAAACTTGGGCTCCCTGCATTACGATTTTGGCCTGGACTCTGATATGCAACATGAGAATAAAGTATTCCCTTCCCTTAAGATAGTGCTTGCGAAAGTACTGCTTGTTGCCAACTATTTCAGAGGCAGAGAGGCGATTCTCCTTACATTTCACTTCCAATTCTAATTAGAAATTTAAAAAGTCGTGGAAATTAAAATCGCTAAATTTTTTAGCTCTCCTCGTTCATTAATAATGATTGTCATTATTGAACTTGGCTTTTAGATAAAAAGACATGTCAGATTAGACTGTTGATAACTAATTACATTGAATAAATGAATTACATAAATCAAAATATGATGACTATTCTGAATAAATTAAAATGTGACTTTATTAAAATCTATATTTAACTCAAATAGGTATTCAAGCCGCTACAGCTTAAACACTTATTTTAAATTTTAACGTAGTGTGCTTTCAAGGCTTAAACCCCACCTTCAGTGCTCTATGTTGGTCGAGGTGAACTCTCTCTCCCTGACCTCTTGAGAGATTGATTGATTGAATTGAGAACATCCAACAATCATATAGAAGTACAACAAATAGGTTTTGTTCAGAAAAATGAATAAGGAAAGTCGTGTAAAAAATGTGCACGGTATATTTTAGTTAAAAGCCATGGAGATTTTTTTCTTTTTTTTTTTTTGCGCTCGTCGACTGCTGAGGTCATTGGCGTTGTTACAAATAGTTTTATCCATCATATGTCATTGTATATACCACATTCTTTAACAAATAGAAGAACTTTTATAATGGAGTCACTTTTATACTATAGTAATGAATTTAACGGGCTAGTTATGGTGTGCTTATGAAATTAAAGAGCCTCTAGGAATCAGAGCAAATGAGAATTTTCCTCATTTGGATATTTTAGGAAATAATTAGTATTTCTAATATTCCAAATAACTCTACATTATACACACTAGTTTGTGGTGGAAGTGTTACTAAAAAGGTTTTCCTTCATAAATAACTCCACAATCAGGACCTCCTTCAGCCATAGAGATTCTATCACTACTTCTGTAAACCCTTTACAAGTAAGTATAAGCTGTATAAGTTTGGAAAAAAATCGGAGCAGAAAAAAAAATACTTTAATCAAAAGCAGAAAATATATTAAATTTTTTTTGTGTGGAAATATTGCCCAATCAAAGAAATAATTTTAAATTTGAAACAAACATGAAAATAATCAATATATTTATACAAATTTCATACACTTAAAATTAGCAGAAGTGCTTCGGTGGGGGCTTTTAAAGAAAATTTAATTTCCTTTTTTGTATTCTGTTAATATTTGATAAGCATATATACAATATTAATTTTACTATTCATTTGAATTGTTTGCTACGATATGAGTTCAAACAATATTAAAACTGAAATAGAGACACTTGAAGACATAAAGAAAAATGGTGAAATTCTTTTTCAACAATGGATCAATAACATGCCAATTTTCTTAGTTTAGCTCACAAGATGCTAAACAACAGATTTAGCAAATAAATCTACAATTATTTTAATTGTAAAAAAATAATAATAAATATAGAAAAAAATTCAATTAAATTTAAATAAATTTCTTGAATAATCGAAAATTCTCTTCTTAAGTAATGGCTGCATTGTGTTGAATTTTTTAATATTGTTAAGTTTTTACAATATAAGCAAATGCTATTTTATAAGCAAGATACTAAAATCTAATAAAAGTTTACACTAATTTACAAGATAATAAAATCATAAATGGTCAAGAACATTATTGTATTAATAAAAAAAAAAAAAATGTTTTTCAATTGTTTGCATAGAGTTGATTAGTCGAAATTTATATTTCATATTTTAGTCGCATTATTGACAGTGAACTGTAAAGAAAAAAATCAGATCAGGGAGATGGATAACTTAAAGGAGTCATAGTTAATGTTTTGTTTTTTTTTAACTTAAGTTTATAAAAAAATTGACATTACCCATCATATTATTTTAAAATAATTAATAATTTAGCAACTTAGCTAAAAATTGGGTAAATCCTAATAATATAGGTGATCAGCTATTAACTTCTGGGAGAGACGTCAATTACAGCCAATTTCTATAATAAAAAATATAAAACCGCTAGGTTCCTGCATGACATGAATTCCCACTGAAACTTCTCAAACTAAACAAAACATTTGATGATAAATACCAAGAAAAATGGCTTACCTGAATATGTGATTCATCCTTGCATCTTGGAGACCCCCAGTAAAATGACTCATTTCTAAATCACACAATTTAAAACTAAAAATAGGATGAATCGAAACACACGGGAAAAAAAAAATCAAGCCGCCTTGAACGAACTAACAACTAAGGAACTACTTCATTTGTTTAAAACAGCTTCTCAGTGTAATTACAGGCAACACTGATTACTAATAATATATTTGTATTTTTTAATGTAAAATACGATCCTTTCCTCCCATCTTCATTCCAAAACCGCTTCTAACATTTTACGAAACCACCTTGATGATATTCATCAGTGGTGCAGTAAATGGAGAATTAAAATAAATGAGTCTAAATTTTCAGCTAAGAAAACATTCTCCCAATAATGTTACATACAATAACGTCCCTATATATTTAGTCCATTACCTTGGGTTACACCTTGACTCATGACAAAACTGGAGTGAACAAAGACGCTACGGACTCTTTTACAGACTTTTACCTCCCCCCCCCCCCCCCCCNTATATATATATATATATATATATATATATATATATATATATATATATATATATATATATATATATATATATATATATATATATATATATATATATATATATATATATATATATATATATATATATATATATATATATATATATATATATATATATATATATATATATATATATATATATATATATATATATATATATATATATATATATATATATATATATATATATATATATATATATATATATATATATATATATATATATATATATATATATATATATATATATATATATATATATATATATATATATATATATATATATATATATATATATATATATATATATATATATATATATATATATATATATATATATATATATATATATATATATATATATATATATATATATATATATATATATATATATATATATATATATATATATATATATATATATATATATATATATATATATATATATATATATATATATATATATATATATATATATATATATATATATATATATATATATATATATATATATATATATATATATATATATATATATATATATATATATATATATATATATATATATATATATATATAATGTAGTAGAGGTATTTAACACATGCTTATAGTTTCCTTTCATTTGTTCATTTAAAACCTTACTTATCGATAACATTAATATTCCAGCTCCATAACTTGGACAGAAACCCGTTTTGCACATGAAATCAATCAGTCAAGAAATTCACCGAAAATTCAACACGAAAATTGTCTTATGTCTGCTTTGAATCTCTTCCATGTAGTGATTATTGATGTATGTATGATGATGTATGATGGTTCATTTAGGTTATCATCGCCTCTTTTTTTTCTTCGGCTTATCCTACCAGGTTGGGAAACTGGTTCCGCCGCATGCAAGGAACGGGATCTTCAGCGATCTTTGAACCCCAAAAATTTTTAGAGGGTATCAATATTGATGGATCATTTTTTTAAATAGAAGTTATTTAAAAAAAAAAAAATGTCTACTGAAATAGTCAATAACAGCTATTGTTAAGTATTAGAGAAAAATTGCCCTTTGTATCGAGGACCCATATCGAGGCTTTTCAATACATGTAGCTCCAAAAGAGATAAAATGACGTTGCCAGCCGTTTGTGCGAGGGTTCATCCGCCAGGACAAGACAAGTGGGCTGACGGCCATTGATATATCTATCTATGTGACAGGGAGTTGTGTTTTCTGGGGAGAGGGATTGATTTAGTACGACAGCCCCACCGGCATTTTTGGATTAATGCCGATTTATTGGTTTTTGGGATATATCCCTCTCAGTAAATAGCGCTTATGGAGGCGTCTCGAAAGGGTGAGAGGATCAAAACAGCCATTAGGGAGAGGCTGAGTGGGAGAGGGCTGTAGATAAAAGTGGAACAACACACCCATTGTGAGGTTCGAGGAGGGGGGAAGGAGTACCCCCTCCGCCATATTCACCTAAAGAAGTCTTCCAATAACCTATATAGGCCATAGCCGCTATGAAATCTGCTGTTATCAATTTAACTGATAAGCTTTTAATAATCATATCTTATATCGGTCATATGTTTTAAGACGTCATGGTACACATGGCTTGCCCTTCCAGTATCACACTCCAACGACTCTTCAAAAAAAGAAAAAAAAAAAAAAAGATAGATTCAATCTGACGATACTCACAGGACAAGCAGTTTACTCTCTTATACCTAGCATAGAAAATTCCAAAGTGACACAGGGAGAAAAATACAATACAACATATGACTACATAGAGCGGCGAATACTCATACACAGAGAGAGTGGAGACACTCCCCTTTGTCTATGGGATTTGATATGATTATCGTAAATGGACTTACAGGACTACATTGTAAAATAGTGCCACGAATTAAACAGGAAAAAAGGCAGCTAAATGTCCTCAATAAAATGACTCCCAGAACGAATTGTGAAGAAAACTCAATAAAGAAAATAAGCTAAATAAATACCAAAATATTTTAAACATTGTTTTACAACTCAAAAATTCCAAGTTGTAATTTGATTGATAATTCATTATTTAATTATTTTATTATTATCTACTGCCTAATTTATTTTTTTCGTAGTTTTCATTCTCTTTTATTATTTTGTTATTTATTAATTTATTTTATTACATCACATTTTACTTTTATATTTCACTTTAATTTAGCAATAAAAATTAATTCAATTAAAGAAGTGTATTATTTAAAGGAATATTCTGGAAAAATATTCTGCGATTTGTAAACGCTTCCCAAATATTTCTTCCCAGCCAGTCAAGAGCAAAGTTTAGTAGTCATACATTCCTAAGGTATTTAAAATAAATTTCCTCATTTACTATAAAGTTTACTTAACTCTAATAATAACAAAATAATATATATTGATGATTATTCAATTTAGGCTCCCAGTCCATTTCCTTCAGGAGTTTCAACCTAAAATGAATCCGATCGAGAGTTTTTAAAGAAAGCTTAAGCTATTTAGATAGCGAATACAAACACACACACACACACACTTTCTTTAAAAAAATATATAAGTAATGATCAAGCTTCTTAGATCCAAAAAACACAAATTTAAAACAAATGTATTTTTTAATAAAGGATTATCTGCCAACGTTTCGGCTTTCATTGTAAGCCATCTTCAGGGCTATCATGAAGATGAGAGAGGACGTCCTGTCCCTAAGTTCACATTTCCATGACT
>KZ807883.1:110167-123007 GCA_000696205.2 Oncopeltus fasciatus | reverse complement strand
ATTTACCAAGTTCTAAACTATATGAATTGTGTGAAACCCCAAGTATTTCTATTTTAACCAGTACTGGTGTTTCTGTACCTTTGGAATAACTGACCTTTTAGTGTGAAATGTGGCCAAGCTTTATTTCCCTAAATGTTTTTTCTTACTCAACTAAGTGATAAGTTCACATATTTGGCCAGAACTGTCACGAAAATATTTATTGTAAAATAATCAATTGAACGATATCAAATCTATTGAATTATATTTCAGAATTAAAAAAAAATTTTTTAGGCAGAAAATATGGTTGCTCTAAAGATAGCTCAAGAAGATTACTTGAAGCAAGAATCAAGGCTCCTCGAAGAAAGAGAGAAGTTAAAAAAGGCTATGGTGGAAGCAGAATTGTCTCATGAAGAGGAAATTCGCTCAATTCAGAAAGTAATGACATTTAATGGAAAGTTTTATTACTATTATATATCTCACAGCATATTTAAGTAATATATCAAAATCAAAATATGTATAGATTTTTTAAAACTCATAATTAATAAATCTTAGGAATCTCATAATATAATTCCTTAGACTTTTTTTAGTAAAGTATTTGGTCTTCCAAATACTTCTCTTTGGTCGAGTGGCACTCTTAATCTCTGGAGGCCCTTTTCTACAGTACCTATCCAATTAGTGTTTGAATGGCTCTCAAAACGTCCAGTTAAGAATCATTATTTGAAAAAATAATTGTTTCAGGAAACCCTTCAGAGTTCTTCCACTCAAATAGCATTGTCTTTTCAGTGTGTCTTCCCTCAGTTTCTAATGTTATTCAACAACTTATTATGTTCACTCCATAATTGTATCTGTCATTCCTTCCAACAACTACCTTGATTGTAAAGATTAACACTTTTACTCTTCCATCATTTTGATTTCTGATTTGTTTCCCTCACCTCTATCTAATAAGCTTATGGAGTTAAATTTAACAACTTAAGCTTGCAAGCTAAATGCTTGAACATTGCAAGCTAAATGCCTCTTCTGATGTATCTCCCAACATATCTATCAATAATTTTTTATTCTCCCTCATTCCCTGTAGTGTATAATTCCACTCTATGGAAGTGACTACCTTCTTATATGTATACCGCTGAAGATGGGCTTATTGAAAATAATAATAATAATAAATATGAGAGTGATCAAAAGTTCTTCCTTTGAAAAACTACTCAATTTATGGGGAAAACAATGAAACACAAAACTATAGAAAGAAGAAATATATTTAATTATTTTAACATTACATAATTTTTAGTTGTTTTACAATATATATATTTATGAGCTTACATTTTTAAAATATAAATATTTGGTGAAAATATGTCTATAATATTAACTCGTATGTTCTAGAATCACAGTGAGGAATTATTTGGTTTAAGAACAGATTTTATGAAAAAGCTGGAAGATATGGCTATAAGAGCTGAGAAAAGGCTTCAAAGAATCAGAAACTACTATGAAACAAAAAATAAAATTGAAATAGTCCAATTAACTGAGAGCAAAAATGAAATAGTTCACCGACTTGAAGAGAATCATGCAAAAGATTTAACTGAAATGAGAAATTATTTCAAAGAAATAACAGACAACAACTTATCTCTAATCGCTGATTTGAAGGTAAGTTATAAAATTTTTTAAAGAGTACTGGCGAGCCAAGGGGATCAATTTGATCCTCTGAACCCTGGCACTGCAGGTTTGAATCCCAACAAGAGCAGGATTTCTCACACTGTCTTCCTAGTAATATGGGTGTTTAGCTTAGAGTAGTTGTACCATAGATGGCTGTATATACAGCCTTTAAAGTTAAACTATAGATAACCCACCTCACCCATGACCCTAAGTTGGGAGGGATACTTATTACTTCAAAGCACGATAAGTGAACTTGAGTTTTTGATTAGCCTTCAGAAGGTACTGTTCTTGCATTAGGAAAAATATAGATTTAAGGAAAACAGGTTCTTATCAATTGAACCAGTAAGTTAGAGAGTAAGGGTTTATTGTAGAGCAGTTGTAAGAATAAATTTGTAGAGAGTGGGAATTGCAGAGAACACACACAAAAATGATTCATCTTCGAGTTCAAATGCAGGTGTTTTGAATTATATTAGAACATTATATTATAATAATATATATTAAAATATTATACTGTAATATATTATTATTATTGAAGTCACCACAGACTAGAAAACAAGGACCAAGGGAATTAAAAAAATTCTAGGAACTCTATTAGGTTTTTAGTCTTATTACAGGGAAGTATACTACCAAAGGGTAGCAGTTGATGTGGTTGTTCAGATAGAAACTCAAGGAAACTTTAAAGATTCTGTGAGAAAGAAGGAAACAGTGTTTAATTAATGCTCTGATAATATTAAGAGATTCTGATAATAAGAGAAATTTCTGAGTTCAGCCATTAGGTTAGTTAGTTTTACCATAATGTAAAATTATATGGTCTGTCAAGTTTTTTTTTTTTTTACAATTTTTATGTTTTTTATCATTATCCGAAAGATATGTATCTTCTTTTACTAAAATCTGAGTTCAAGAAAAATCAAATTGAATAAATGTCATTAACTTTTTCTTTTTGGGTGTCAGAAGAAAAAAGTACCTGTCTTCTCACAGTAAAAACTTTTATTCAGTTCAAAGCTTTTCAACAATTTATGGCATCCTCAGGTTACACTAGGTTCTTACTTCTTCCATTCGGTAGCTATCACAAGAGCAAGAATTTAGGTAAGAACCAAATCCATCAGAGGATGGAATGAATAAATCAATGAAAAGTTTTAAGCATGAATAAAGGTTTACACAGAGCGAAGATAGGAATTATTTATTAGCCATCATTATTATTAAAACTTTGATTATTATTATTATTTAGCTTCTTTCAACAAGCAGTTGGGGGAGTTCATTAATGTCAGTCAAGGGGGTGGGGGGTTTTGAGAGCAACCAAAATTTAAACTCAATATCTTTGTTATTTATAGTATAAAAAAATATATAAATAGAGAAAAATAGATGAAAATTAAATTTTGTAACATTTAAATTCCATATCAATTTCAGAAAAACATATATTAAGAATGTAATTTTAGTGTTGGGCAGGCCCTCTTATTTTTAAAATATAGAAACTAAATTCGATATTTAGGCTTTTTGATGTAAACTGTTCTAAGAATTAATTCTTGGTTGAAATGAGATGAGGAGGAGAGGTAGTTTAAGGAATAATATAATTTATAATAGTAATATCTTTGTTTCTGTTTGAGTTATGAAAAATATTTGGTTGAACATAATAGGAGTAAAATGTAATTTTCTATTATCTGTAAAATTTTTTTGAAAAATCCTAAATTTGTAAGAACAAATGAAGCAACGAGTGATGAGCCCTTTCCCCACACTACCTTCCCGACCAGTTAAGAACCAACTTTAGTAGTCATGCCTTTTACATATGTTGTTCTATCTGGCTAGTAAATTAAATTTACTTTTTAACTCTAATTTATTTTCATCTTTAATAAACAAGGGGAATCTCTTCAAATTATGAAGCCCCTGTATGACTGACATTTTTAATAACTTATCATATTTTCAATAATGCTAACATTCTTAATGTTAGTGTTTTTATTTTTAGCAAAATAGAAAATGAGCTCAAATTTTTATGAATGTTTGTGATATTCACAATTACCAACCATCAAAAACCACAGCTTTCATTTCATTTAATTTTATTAATTATTCATTTCAATTTTTTTAAAGGATGAATTTGCTCAATCAAAATCAGAAAACATGAAAATGAAAAATATCATAGATAAATTACAGAAAGAAAATAAAACCTTAACTTCACCTTTAATAGAAGCCAAAGAACAGGTAAAAGCCCTTGAAAAGCAAGTGCGAGACTTTAAGGACTCAAAATCAGCTTTATTTGTAAGTTTTGAAAAATTAGTTTATGGAATTTTAGTTATTCTAATTAGATAGCTGAAATTCAATTAATTAGACATCACTATAAAATTGTATCCAGCTTATTTATATTCCTTTGTTTGTATTTTATAAAATTTCATTTTCATTCGCTATTTTGGAGTATACCATCAAATGTAGTTGATCAAAATTGCCAAGCTAGTTTTTATCTAGCTTGAAATTGATAGTAAAGTAAACATAACATGTTTGGTTTTTAGTAATATTTAATTATGGAAACCTGTACCTAAGAAATGTGCTTTTTAAAGACCTTTATCAATACTTTTTTCTCTTGTTTCATACATGTTCTTTTTCATTGCTTTTTCTCATAATTTTTGCGTATCATATTATTTACAATGACTCGTGTTTATATAACACTTGTTTTTATCAAAATACCTTATTAAATAAAAAAAAAATTTTTTGCTCGTGCACATCTAAAGCTCCTTAACATTTGATAATTCCCTGGAAAACTATTTATTTCCTTTTACAGTAAAATAAAAAAATTTCTATACTGCCTTGGTAATATTTCAGTAGAAAGGGTAGGAAAAAAATGTCCTGTCATTTGCTTCTGTTTCTCCTCAATAAGTTACAAATCGAAATATGACTTCCAAATGGCACTTTTTGAAATGACCTAGCACCTTTAATTTTCGAGTTATCCAATTAAGGGTTTCTCTGACAGCCATCCCAAAGAATAGTATCACTGTGGGAACAAGCAATTGGGTAGCAGATATAATAACGGTAAATAACAATGGCCTATACTTATTAATTCCATTTTATATTAAAGGTATAATAATACAAATATTTGGCTGAAAAACAGTATTTTTAAAGACTCCTAATACACAGAAGTAAAAAGTATTTATTATTCTATTTTTTTTTAAATAAATAGTCAAATAAGTCTTACAAGAANTATAAAAATATTTATAAAATATAAATCATAATTTGCATGGGTGCCCTCTAATTCTAATATAAGTACTTTCTACTAAGTGATCTGCTAAGTAAATATATTTTTTCAGGGAATGCATAAGAGATATAATACATTGCAAAAGAAATATGAAGATGTCATGGCAGAAAAAGACAGCATCGAAATGAAGTTGGAGAAAGTAATATTATCCAATATTGTTTGCTCTTGTAATTTTTATATACGTGGACTTTATATTTTTTTATACATTATAATAAAAATTAAGTTTATATTATATGTAATATAAAATCAGAAGCATGCATATATATATATAAACTTTTTCCGAAGATCTAAATTTGATCAAACTTTGCAAAAACATGAGAAAACTTTGAAATCCCAATCTTCAACAATCAAATTTTCGAAAACCCATCAAAGCCAATTTTCATCCTGGTTAACTTACCAACATAAGATTATAGCCCTTATCAGCCTCAATTTCTTAAAAGCTTTATACACCACAGATTGCTATCTTTCCCTTGATAACGCTATATATATATATATTATGTATAGTGCATAATATTGATTATATATTCATTGGTGGAAATAACTCTATTGATCTTAAAAATATACTTGTAAGAGCCAGCTATGACAATATACATATGATTCAGGGTTGTATATAACAATTTATTTCAATTATTGTGTATAACAATTCATGTTAGTTTGTTATTCAAGGAGACCTTTGTCCCTGATTAAATTTAAAAAAAAATGTAATTGTATATATATAATATTCTAATTGATAAACCAGAAACTGATACTCAAACACACACACATTGATCTATTAATTATTTTTATAGTTAGAAGTTGGGAATGAGGAAAAGAAAACAGAGTACGCAGCAATGATAGTTAATATAAAGAAAAAATATACTTCTGAAATTAACAAAATGGAAAACCATATATCATCCCTGGAAAAGGAATTAGAAAAAAAAGAAATACAACTGGTCCAATTATTACAAAAAACAAGTACAGATCCAAAATCATTGATGTATGCTACAAACAAACTTCAAGTAAGTTTTACTTTATTTTTAAAAAATATATAAGGAATATAAAGTACTACTTATTTAAATGTAACAAACATTTTTAGCAAGCCATGGCAAAAAGGGAAAAGAAAATGGAAAAACTTCAAATAGAACTTTGTAAAGCTGTAAAAGCTCATGATAAACTCTTGGAGCACAGTCAGAACCTAGTGAATCTGTACGGGATTCCTAAAGAAGAGATAAGCCAATCCCCATACCAGCCTATACTTAGGGCATTTATTTCTGAATTCCAAAAGGACAAGCTTTACGATTACTGTTTTAGTGAAGCTCCCGAAATAAAAATATATGAAGATGAAGAGGAATTGTAGACCATTATTTCACACTATACAATATACCACAGTTGTCCCGCTAAATCCCACTCTAGTTTATATAAATCTTATATTATATCTCCTGATGAATTGTATATTAATGTAGTCTGATGATGGGATCAGCAACGTATATAAATCCTTGTTTGAAGCGTGCCTTTTAGAAGTTATGATCAGCCATGTAACTTCCTCAAGAAAATAATAAAGATCCAGGTGTTATTTGGAGTCGCGATATTTCCACGAAAGTCCAAAGTAACATCACACTTATACAAATTTTCCATGTAGCATCATGTTTTGTTAGACGAAATTGTAAAGAAATAATTTATTTCTGCCAAGCTATTGATTTTGAATTTAGTTTTGTTCGGACTGCACAGCTAAGCCTAAATAAACTGGAAATAAGTATGGAGTCTCTCATTCTTCCAGAGTAAACTAATTGATAAATAAAGAAAATATAATCTTTTTTTATCATACTATACAACTGTTTTAATAAAGTGAAACAATTTGTGATGATGACAAAAAAGAAAGCAAGTTTTTTATTCCCCATGAGTATCCAAAGATAATTATTCGTGATAAAAAACTTTAATCTGAAGGTTAACTATAAAGTATTAGTTAATATTAATACTGTTTCTGAATTATTAAATGTAAATTAAACTGTAAATAAAGACATTGTCATAGGAAATAATATTATTTCCTATACAAATCTTTGTATTTCTTATCAAATTAAAATATTTTTCCCTATTGTACTTTCATTATTGTACCTCTCATAATTTTACATTAATTTACAAAATAGAATATTTACTTTGTGGAATCACCCAAAAACACAATTTTAAAAGAAAACTAAAATTATATTGGAGAAAGTAAAATTAAGTCTTAAGGAGAGGTCCAAGCTGTACAGACACACTGAATAGTGCGAAGATACGCCGTTTTTATTCAATTTAACTGTTCACCAAAACTCATAAATTTTCTGGAAAGTACTAAAGGGTTTCGATGAAATTTAGGTTTTTTCAGTGCCAACAAAGTGCCTTCTTTCTTAACAAAGTGCCAAGTTAATTAAACTTGAAACAACTCTACAATAAGAGTTAGAGTTTATACTCTACCAGCCAAATACTTACTCCCATCGACCTAGGATTAGTGTCATTTGTGATCGCCTATCGATTTTTACTTATTTGATCTTTAAAGTTTCTATGTATCTCCAACAATTATCTTGTAATAATGGTTTTTGTTGGAGTCTGCCATTGGTCATCTGTTTTATTTTCTTCATTACTGACATACTGTGTAATAATTATAAAAGTATTAAACCAAAAACTACTGATCTGATTTTAATAAAATTTAAGTTGCGCCTTTCTCATCGAGTTATACCTTTTAACACGCTGAGAAAGTTATATATTTTTTAACTTTAATTCACATTAAATAATATAATATAAAAAAATAGGGATACACTTGTCACTCTGGGAATTTTTCTTTCTTTGTCATTGTAATAGGTTGTATTTTTTTTTTTAAATAACCGATTTATTAAAGTCAAGATTTCAAAGGACTGTATGTGTTTTAATCTTATTTAATACTTACCTGTGCTTAATAATACCTTTAGAGCTTTCTCTAAGCCTCTTATCTGTTCAAAGAAAAAACATGACGGTGTCGTAAGAAATTCTTTCAATTCTAAGGCATTACTGGAAAAATAATTTGACAGCGGCAGAAGCAACTCGTGAAATTATTAAATATGAATGGGAACATGTCCTTGACCAGCTCACTGCGCGGGATTGGTTTAAAAAATCTAGCAGTGGATATTTGACGTTAGAAAGGAAGCAGGGCTCCGGACGACCATTATGGATATTTTTGAGGTCCTGCAGGAAGTCAAAATCCTCCGATTATCTGAGTCAAATCCGTCAACAATTACTGGTGGGCTGTGGAAAAATTCTGTTACTCGCCGTCCACTTTTCATGTAGAAGTTGAAAAGGAGTAGTGGACTACTGGTCCCTCATAAACACACTGCTCAGCAATTAGCTAAGAGATTAGAAATTTGTAAAAACTTATTTTCACGGAACATTATCACCTGTGATAAAATGCGGGTTAACAACAATGTTTTTTATTGTTAACACATCTTTGGTGAGGCCTAGGTTCATAGTTTACCGTTATCATATTGTGAAAGGCTTATTTAAAGTGGAATTAAAATCCACCGAACATCATAATCATTATAGGTTATTGAAGGAATCAAGACCTTTATTAGGACTTACATCAGCATCTGCTAAATTCCAGAAAAACATTGAAAACCTATTGGGAATTATAGACCCACTACTACTGTTATATATTATTTTATTTTGAATGAAGAACAAGAAAGACTATGTAGAACATTACAACGTATGAATATTTGCGGAATCGAAGTTTTTATTTTTAATAGCCCAAAATGATGATCTGTGGCTTCATGCATGGTAAATACATGTCATATTTGTTACAATTGGACTAATTTAATTACGTAATTCTTAAAGAAAACAAAAACAAGAAAGTTGTATAAGTAGAGTGCATGCTATTTCTACTTGAATTAGTAACATTGTATGAATTAATTATAAATATTTGTGAAGTGTATTTTTAATTAAGAAGATATGATGGGAAGAAGCGAATGAAATTTTGAAAAAGGATAAATAACTAGAAACGTTACGCTTTTTTTCTTTTTTTTTTTTTTTTTTTACATCTGAATCCTGTGATCCTAGGAATCAAACCGATAGAGAAAACCAAAAAGTAAATTGGAGATATCAACCAACTATGATGAAGTTGTGGTGTAATGGTATCTAAATAAGATTTTATTGTAAATATTCTTGATATGTATTTGATATTAGTATAATTTGAAAAAATGTATAAAAACACCAAAAAGCTTTAACTGTCTATGGAAACATACCAAGTTTTAAAGAGAAATTTCACCTTTATCTGCCATATAGACAGACTTTTCAAGATTCAAAATTTTTTATTACGTTAAATTAGTAGTGGTGTTCTATGTTTAGAAGTTCTTAAAATGTTATATCTCTAATGCATCTACATGGAACAATTTTTAACGATCGATTGTAGTTGGACTTGAATTAGATAAGCTCAGTAATCTGACTAAATTGTTTAACGTATTATTTATTATTTGACAGTAAATGTTTTACTTATAAATCTAAATTCTACGATAATCTTAAGAATGAATTTACGGAAACGGAGCCAAAATTCAACAGACAGTATCAAACCTGAAAAGGTTAAAAAGAAAAATGCAATCGTCAGGAGAAGTGAGAGAATTAAAACAGACGAAAAAGCACAAGACAATGATCCAAGTAAAGCTGCCAAGAAAGAAAAACGAAGTAAAAAGAAAAACAAAAGGAAGAGAGCCACTGATAATGATGATTCCGATGACTCTGATGAGGGATCATTCTTTCCTGCTGTTATTGAAACAGGCGCCAAAGATATTCTTCAACAAATAGAATGTATACGAAATAATGATCAGCCTATATTAAAGGAAGCCAGTGTTATTTTTGAATGTAAGAAGTGTAAGAACTATTTTCGCGTTTTTTCAATGTTCATTAAGCACAAACAAAGTTACTGCCCCAATGCCCTGGAGGAAAGCCCTACCAATCAGTGGAACCCTTTCCTCAATAAAGAAATGTTCGATTTCCTACCCAGTAGTGATGAAGAAGAAAATTCTGATAATAGCAATGAAGATAGCGCATTTGAAGATGGCCCGTGTTCGAGCACTAAAGAGTCAGATGCTGATTAATTTTTAATGAGCGTGTGTGACACTTATTGACAATCAATGTTCCATAACTGAGCGAACATTAAATGTTAAGCAGTTTTTGTTGTAAATAAAATGTTTATTTAGTGTTATTATAGGATATTGACATATATTGGTTTTCTTTCCTGGTTCTTAAGTGCTGTGCTCATTGGGCCTTTTTGCCTTGCTTACTCAAAACCCTATTTAGATTTGTATTATGTATAATAATTAATTATTCCTTGCCAGGATTTGCAATTACTTTGAATAAGTTTTAATTATTTGTGTGGAATTTAAAATTGTTTCACAGTCCACTTATTTGTACATATCTTTAATTTACCTTATATACTTTTAATATTAATAAAATATTTTGTTGTTAATTTTACATGATGTTACTATCCATGTGTGATTTTGAAAAAAAAAAAATCAGTTTTTAAATAAATTCTACTTGGTCCAACTTCAATGATAAATTTTTAAAAATAAATGTAATGAACGGATCTTTTATTGATCTGGAGTATTTCAATATTTTGTGTTCTGTAGTTAATAAAGCAGATTTATCTATTGTTCAAAAATATTGTCACAATAGAATTATAAGATTTAAGAGAGATCTATATTTTATCTAAGAACAATATTATTGAATTTTGTTGAAATTTAACGAAGCTTTAATATTTATCCCGAAAACTGAATAAATTCCATTTGATTTCTTCATATGCCAATTTATGATATAGGCTTTGAAGAATATAAATTTTAAAAGCATCATTTGTTCTCTTTTTTTTTTTTTTGGATATCTGTTTACAGCGTTTACTTCTTATTCTGTAGGATTACAATTCGTAACCAACACACCAATAATTTTGGCCATTAATACCTTGGATTATAAATTTATCAGGAATAGTAAAATATCCTATAACATGAGATGTTATAGGATATTTTACTCGTGGGTCCCAAGTAAAAATGTAATATTTCTGTTTCTAGTTTTCATGTTTAACTACTTTTTTTAATGGATTAATATCATCTTTAGACTTATCAATATAGGCATAATGTCAGGACAAGCCTTAAGGTTCTAATGTATTGAAATTATTGTATATACTATATTTTATTATAAAGATTTTTTAAATTATATTTTTGTTTGTGTAAAACAACCTAAATTTTATTTATTGAAAAATAATATGATAAACTTTTCTAAACATGTGAATATAAAATATACAAACTAGTCAGAGTATAATGTAGTATAATAATCAGTTTTATTATGTGTACCTGAATTGTAAAGAATTTTAATCATTTTTTCTCTAAAACCAGTGACAGTATGTCAAATCAAATAAATAAAAAGTCCATCACACATGATCTGAGTAAATAAGGTTTCCTATTTTTAGAGAATAATAAACAGAGACCATAGAGATAGATGCGAGCATATCACTAATTGAGCTTTCAAAACTGAAAAGGATATAATAATAAGAAATGGTAATGACACTTAAGCTACTACATTCTTAAATATATTACACAAAATGTTTTTTTCTTAAAATGTTATAGAGCATAAATGTATGAAAATTACATTTGATATTTATACTGTTATATTGTTTTTGCCATAATGTCATAAAGCCCATAATAATGAAGATATTACAATTTTAAATTTTGACCCCTCTCTAAACCCTACTTTATTCTAGACCGATTTCAACTGTTAACAATTTCAAACTTGTAGAGAAAAGCTCAAATACTGAATTTAGTTTATTTTATGAATTGTGTACTCTAAAATTAGAATGCACAGAGACTATTATGTGGGTATTTATATATATATATATATATTCAGACTGACAAATAAATGGTCAGCATCAGGAGATTCAACTCTCCATTTCCCCATTCACAGTTAATTCATTTAATTGCCATAAAGAGCATTAATGGACCTGGTGATTGGGATGCCATTAAAAAAAAAATTTAAAAATAAGTGGAGAGATTTCTGTTCCATTCAGTAGAATAAAAACCAATAAATTATTTAAACAAAGAAAATTAAATCTTATTACACGAATTTCATTTTTAAAATTTTTTCTTATTATACTATATTAAGTAATTTGAAATGATGAGAAAATGGTCCAGGTTTATAGATGGCCAACATTGGAAGATGGAGAACATTTGGCTATGGCTACAAGTGTGGAGCAGTTACTTTTTGTGACGTCACAAAAGTAGCAATCACTGGGTAGATTTTGTTTACCTATAAATATCAGTTTGTTTATATTGTGACAACCGAGTAAGAAAATTACACACAGACGATTTGAACAAGAAAGATGTGCTCCAATAAGAAAATGTATTTTATTTTATTTTACTGTTTTAAGTAAAATTTTGTATTTATTTATTAAATTTATGAGTCTAATATTATTCTTTGAGAACTTAAAATTAAAATTTAAACTTGTATTTTTCAACTGAAAGGTAATATAAATAATTCATTAGTTTAAATTTAATAATATTCATTTATTAATAGTTTTTGTTTGTCAAATCATTTTCTATACAGGGTGTTTCGCAAGTAGATGACAATATGCAAGATGGAATAACTAGATCAAAAATGTAGTTAAACGCCGCCAACCGCATGATTCTTTCTTATTCCGTTGCACAGATATGCCGTTCCAAAGGTAATTTTGAGAAAACCGTGTTTTTTGTAGGAAAACCTCAATTTTCTCTGCTTCAACACATTTTTTTTCAATGTTCCATCACAGTTTTGAATTCACCATTAAATTTTCTTTAAGTCTAATGCACATTCAATGTTCATAGTATCATTTCAAAAGCGCGATAACAGATCAAGAAATAAAAATTTTAAAAAAATGTTGTCAGCGACAAATTTTCGAGGATCACTGCTCTTCCAAAAAAAGTCCTGCAAGCTGCCGAATCTCACAAAAGTTGTGAAATTTAATTACCTTTCTAACGGTGTAC